>JALDNG010001285.1:0-25000 GCA_024349245.1 Neodontobutis hainanensis
CTCCATCCGGAAGGAGTTACAACGGTTCTTGGGGTTTGCCAACGTTAGGACTGTTCATTCGCCATTTCAGCCACATTGTAGCCCCGCTGACAGCCCAGACTTCCACCGCTCGCACTTTCACCTGGACACCCTGGAATCTTCCTTTTGGGAACTTAAACAATGATTCACCTCTGTCCCGGTTCTTGCACAGCCTAATGTCGACAGAGGCAGGGGTAGGTGCAGTGCTTTCCCAGCGCTCTCCCACCGATCAGAAATGACATCCTTGTGCCTACTTTTCTCGCAAGCTCTCCAACGCCGAGAGGAATTATGATGTGGGTGATCAAGAACTCCTAGCCGTTAAGCTAGCCTTGGAGGAGTGGCGCCACTGGTTGTAGGGCGCCGTCCCCCTGTTTGTTGTCTGGTCGGACCACAAAAACCTGATGTATCTCCAGACGTCGAGACGCTTAAACTCCAGTCAAGCTAGGTGGGCATTGGGTTTTGAACATTTCAATTTCACCCTGACTTGTCGTCCAGGCTCGAAGAATCTGATGCCAGATGCCTTGTCCTGAGTCTTTGCCACGGGCCTGCCAGCTCTGGAGGAGGAGCCCATCCTGCCCCAGTCCCATATTGTGGCTACCCTCTCCTGGGAGATTGAGCCTATGTCCAGAATACATTATCTATTATTGAGAAGAAGCGCTGAACACAGAAAATGCAATATTAATGGTTACCATCTGTATTATTGTCAGGAGTGGGATTTGAACCCACGCCTCCATCTGGAGACCAGAAATCCCTGCACTGAGGAAGGAACACACCTTGAGTCTGGCGCCTTAGACCGCTCGGCCATCCTGACACATACTGCTTAACTTTTTATCTACAATAGCCCCACAACGTCCAGCAACTTGAGTTAGTCTTGTCAAAAATATAGGTATTTTGATAGATATTGTTATTATACTATTATTTTGAAAAAAACTGGTAGGGTGGGTATGGGACTTGGTTCAATGTAATGTAATGCAAAGTTTATTTCCTTTTTCGTTTTTGTTTACATTTATGTCTATTTTACTTTGTCTGCGTGCTAGTATGTGTGCGTGCGCTCTTTTCCCTTTTTCTTTTTGTGGGGGTGGGGGGAGTAATTGTGCAGCCTACTTCTAAATTAAAGTATGTCTACTATCGCCAGCGCTCAAGGTCAAAACAAGTGTGGTGATTCTTCTGGTATTAGGTTTTTGAGTTGAAATGTGAAAGGCTTGAATAGCAGAACTAAGCGTTCTAGACTATTTTCACTTTTAAAGCGCCTAAAGAGTGATGTAATATTTCTGCAGGAGACCCATTTGCGGGAAAGGTACCATGTTAGACTCAGGTGTCCATGGGTGGGAAACGTGTTTCACTCGACATTTATTTCTAGAGCCAGAGGGGAGGCTATTTTGATTAATAAAAGGGTTCAGTTTACTCTTTCAAAAACAGTGGCCGACAAGAATGGCTCGGCCACTATCTATTGATAGTTGCAGGAAATCTTGTTTTTCTATGTAATAACCCTGTATTGTTGGTCAATATATATGCTCCAAATTTTGATAATCTGGGTTTTACAGACAAGTTGTGGAACATCCTCCCTTTCTTTGACACCCATCTTTTAATACTGGCTGGTGATCTAAACTGTGTTATTGACCCTGTCTTAGATCGCTCATGCATGTCCAAATCCATATGAGATTTTTTGAATAAAAACGGGTTTGTAGATCTTTGGAGAATTTATAAACCTATAATAATTTTTTTGTTAACAATTCCCCAATTCTTAAAGTTACAGTGTCTGAATATCACATAATTGTAATTTTTGACCATGCTCTACTTAGTGTTGATATTAAATTTGTGAGCGAGCCATGTTTTTTCTCACCCTGGAGGTTTCATTCTTTGTTGCTATCAGAAAAGACATTTAATGTCTTTACCTTATCCACAACAGATGAATATATAGTCTTTAATAAGAGTGATGCCTGTCTCATCCTCATTGTTGTGGGAATCTCTTAAAGCACATATGTGTGGACAAGTTATTTTGTTCCAATAAAGACCGCAAAGCTAGGCTTCAGGATCTAACAACAAAAATTTGTGATGTAGATGGTAAATGGCCGACAATTAAACTCCCAGCCTTTAAAAGAAATGACTTGACTTGCAAATTAAGTCAGACTTTCCAAGATGGGGTTCCCTTTTTACTTTGTCTTCTGAAAAGAATCTTCCGGCTACTCATCTATTTTGTTACTTCCAGGTTCAGCACTGTGCTTCTGCATCTGTCTTCCTTTCCCATCCTTTACTTCCAAATAATCAACTTTGGGAGTAGCTGCTGTTTCTTATGCACAAAAAGAAATCTATTATATCAATAATATACATCTTTTGGATTTGGATACCTATTTGGACAGCTATTCAGCAGCTAAAATTCAGAGGTCTTGGGAGCTGGAGCCAGGAATAACTTTTTCAAATCAGCGATGGTAAAAGTCATTATCTTGCACACGCTCTAGCACGTCCTACGCAAGGTTACGACAAATTCTGTTAAACATGCTATACGGGGTTCTTTTCTCAAATTCTCTTGCTTTGTGGCGCTGACATCTGTAGTCATGAAGTCATTTGAGCACCTGCTTTTGTCCCACCTCAAGTCCATCACCTCCTCCCTCCTGGACTTCTCCCTGCAGTTTGCCTACAGAGCCAACAGATCTGTAAACGACTCCATCAACCTGGCCCTCCACTTAATTCTGCAGCATCTGGACTTACTAGGAACTTACACCAGGATTATGTTTGTAGGACTTTAGCTCTGTATTCAACACCATCCTCCCTGCTCTGCTCCAGGACAAGCTCTCCCAGCTCAACGTGCCTGACTCCACCTGCAGGTGGATCACTGACTTCCTGACGGACCGGAGGTAGTGCGTGCAGCTGGGGAAGAAGTTCTCAGACACACTCATCATCAGCACAGGAGGTCCACAGGGCTGTGTACTCACGCCTCTACTCTTCTCCCTGTACACCAACTGTTGCACCTCACTGCAATAAACACAAAATCTTACCAAGTATGTTTGTCTTATTTTTAGTTCATATATCTTGATATAAGCATAAATAAAATATTGCAAAACTTTCTGTATGATATGGAGACTTGTTTTAAGACAGTACATCTTGAATATCTTGTTGAGTCAAAAAGTCTTGAAAACATCTCATTTTGAGTTATATCTTAAATGAAACAAGAATAAGTTGCAGTTTCAGTTGGAAAAGATGGAACATCTTGTTTCAAGAAACAGACTTCCTTGATTGAAGAAAATTAGTCTGGTTTATTTATAAACTTTAAAGTCCGGAATTGATACATCAAGATTCAAGATTCAAGACTACTTTATTGGTCCCCAAGGGAAACTAGTCTTGTGTGGATCATGTTACATGTATACATAAAGACACAACAAAGATTGCAATTCACACTATGTAGCCATTTTATCCGACCTCAAAAACAAGCGGCTTTACAGAAGTGGCCGACCCCTCCATCCGAAAGGAGTTACAACGGTTCTTGGGGTTTGCCAACGTTAGACTGTTCATTCGCCATTTCAGCCGCATTGTAGCCCGCTGACGGCCCAGACTTCCACCGCTCGCACTTTCACCTGGACACCCTGGAATCTTCCTTTTGGGAACTTAAACAATGATTCACCTCTGTCCCGGTTCTTGCACAGCCTAATCCGGAGTTGCAGTTTGTGGCGGAAGTCGACGGAGGCAGGGGTAGGTGCAGTGCTTTCCCAGCGCTCTCCCACCGATCAGAAATGACATCCTTGTGCCTACTTTTCTCGCAAGCTCTCCAACGCCGAGAGGAAATATCATGTGGGTGATCAAGAACTCCTAGCCGTTAAGCTAGCCTTGGAGGAGTGGCGCCACTGGTTGTAGTCCGCCGTCCCCCTGTTTGTTGTCTGTTTGGACCACAAAAACCTGATGTATCTCCAGACGTCGAGACGCTTAAACTCCAGTCGTCGAAACGCTTAAACTCCAGTCAAGCTAGGTGGGCAATGGGTTTTGAACATTTCAATTTCACCCTGACTTGTCGTCCAGGCTCGAAGAATCTGATGCCAGATGCCTTGTCCTGAGTCTTCGCCACGGGCCTGCCAGCTCTGGAGGAGGAGCCCATCCTGCCCCAGTCCCATATTGTGGCTACCCTCTCCTGGGAGATTGAGCCTATGTCCAGAATACATTATCTATTATTGAGAAGAAGCGGTGAACACAGAAAATGCAATATTAATGGTTACCATCTGTATTATTGTCAGGAGTGGGATTTGAACCCACGCCTCCATCTGGAGACCAGAAATCCCTGCACTGAGGAAGGAACACACCTTGAGTCTGGCGCCTTAGACCGCTCGGCCATCCTGACACATACTGCATAACTTTTTATCTACAATATAGCCCGACAACGTCCAGCAACTTGAGTTAGTCTTGTCAAAAATATAGGTATTTTGATAGATATTGTTATTATACTATTATTTTGAAAAAAACTGGTAGGGTGGGTATGGGACTTGGTTCAATGTAATGTAATGCAAAGTTTATTTCCTTTTTCGTTTTTGTTTACATTTATGTCTATTTTACTTTGTCTGCGTGCTAGTATGTGTGTGCGTGCTCTTTTCCCTTTTTCTTTTTGTGGGGTGGGGAGTAATTGTGTAGCCTACTTCTAAATTAAAGTATGTCTACTATCGCCAGCGCTCAAGGTCAAAACAAGTGTGGTGATTCTTCTGGTATTAGGTTTTTGAGTTGAAATGTGAAAGGCTTGAATAGCAGAACTAAGCGTTCTAGACTATTTTCACTTTTAAAGCGCCTAAAGAGTGATGTAATATTTCTGCAGGAGACCCATTTGCGGGAAAGGTACCATGTTAGACTCAGGTGTCCATGGGTGGGAAACGTGTTTCACTCGACATTTATTTCTAGAGCCAGAGGGGAGGCTATTTTGATTAATAAAAGGGTTCAGTTTACTCTTTCAAAAACAGTGGCCGACAAGAATGGCTCGGCCACTATCTATTGATAGTTGCAGGAAATCTTGTTTTTCTATGTAATAACCCTGTATTGTTGGTCAATATATATGCTCCAAATTTTGATAATCTGGGTTTTACAGACAAGTTGTGGAACATCCTCCCTTTCTTTGACACCCATCTTTTAATACTGGCTGGTGATCTAAACTGTGTTATTGACCCTGTCTTAGATCGCTCATGCATGTCCAAATCCATATGAGATTTTTTGAATAAAAACGGGTTTGTAGATCTTTGGAGAATTTATAAACCTATAATAATTTTTTTGTTAACAATTCCCTAATCCTTAAAGTTACAGTGTCTGAATATCACATAATTGTAATTTTTGACCATGCTCTACTTAGTGTTGATATTAAATTTGTGAGCGAGCCATGTTTTTCTCACCCTGGAGGTTTCATGTTGCTATCAGAAAAGACATTTAATGTCTTTACCTTATCCACAACAGATGAATATATAGTCTTTAATAAGAGTGATGCCTGTCTCATCCTCATTGTTGTGGGAATCTCTTAAAGCACATATGTGTGGACAAGTTATTTTGTTCCAATAAAGACCGCAAAGCTAGGCTCAGGATCTAACAACAAAAATTTGTGATGTAGATGGTAAATGGCCGACAATTAAACTCCCAGCCTTTAAAAGAAATGACTTGACTTGCAAATTAAGTCAGACTTTCCAAGATGGGGTTCCCTTTTTACTTTGTCTTCTGAAAAGAATCTTCCGGCTACTCATCTATTTTGTTACTTCCAGGTTCAGCACTGTGCTTCTGCATCTGTCTTCCTTTCCCATCCTTTACTTCCAAATAATCAACTTTGGGAGTAGCTGCTGTTTCTTATGCACAAAAAGAAATCTATTATATCAATAATATACATCTTTTGGATTTGGATACCTATTTGGACAGCTATTCAGCAGCTAAAATTCAGAGGTCTTGGGAGCTGGAGCCAGGAATAACTTTTTCAAATCAGCGATGGTAAAAGTCATTATCTTGCACACGCTCTAGCACGCCCTACGCAAGGTTACGACAAATTCTGTTAAACATGCTATACGGGGTTCTTTTCTCAAATTCTCTTGCTTTGTGGCGCTGACATCTGTAGTCATGAAGTCATTTGAGCACCTGCTTTTGTCCCACCTCAAGTCCATCACCTCCTCCCTCCTGGACTTCTCCCTGCAGTTTGCCTACAGAGCCAACAGATCTGTAAACGACTCCATCAACCTGGCCCTCCACTTAATTCTGCAGCATCTGGACTTACTAGGAACTTACACCAGGATTATGTTTGTAGGACTTTAGCTCTGTATTCAACACCATCCTCCCTGCTCTGCTCCAGGACAAGCTCTCCCAGCTCAACGTGCCTGACTCCACCTGCAGGTGGATCACTGACTTCCTGACGGACCGGAGGTAGTGCGTGCAGCTGGGGAAGAAGTTCTCAGACACACTCATCATCAGCACAGGAGGTCCACAGGGCTGTGTACTCACGCCTCTACTCTTCTCCCTGTACACCAACTGTTGCACCTCACTGCAATAAACACAAAATCTTACCAAGTATGTTTGTCTTATTTTTAGTTCATATATCTTGATATAAGCATAAATAAAATATTGCAAAACTTTCTGTATGATATGGAGACTTGTTTTAAGACAGTACATCTTGAATATCTTGTTGAGTCAAAAAGTCTTGAAAACATCTCATTTTGAGTTATATCTTAAATGAAACAAGAATAAGTTGCAGTTTCAGTTGGAAAAGATGGAACATCTTGTTTCAAGAAACAGACTTCCTTGATTGAAGAAAATTAGTCTGGTTTATTTATAAACTTTAAAGTCCGGAATTGATACATCAAGATTCAAGATTCAAGACTACTTTATTGGTCCTCAAGGGGAAACTAGTCTTGTGTGGATCATGTTACATGTATACATAAAGACACAACAAAGATTGCAATTCACACTATGTAGCCATTTTATCCGACCCCAAAAACAAGCGGCTTTACAGAAGTGGCCGACCCCCTCCATCCGAAAGGAGTTACAACGGTTCTTGGGGTTTGCCAACGTTTAGACTGTTCATTCGCCATTTCAGCCGCATTGTAGCCCCGCTGACGGCCCAGACTTCCACCGCTCGCACTTTCACCTGGACACCCTGGAATCTTCCTTTTGGGAACTTAAACAATGATTCACCTCTGTCCCGGTTCTTGCACAGCCTAATCCGGAGTTGCAGTTTGTGGCGGAAGTCGACGGAGGCAGGGGTAGGTGCAGTGCTTTCCCAGCGCTCGCCCACCGATCAGAAATTGTGCCTCCTTTTCTCGCAAGCTCTCCAACGCCGAGAGGAAATATCATGTGGGTGATCAAGAACTCCTAGCCGTTAAGCTAGCCTTGGAGGAGTGGCGCCACTGGTTGTAGTCCGCCGTCCCCCTGTTTGTTGTCTGTTTGGACCACAAAAACCTGATGTATCTCCAGACGTCGAGACGCTTAAACTCCAGTCGTCGAGACGCTTAAACTCCAGTCAAGCTAGGTGGGCAATGGGTTTTGAACATTTCAATTTCACCCTGACTTGTCGTCCAGGCTCGAAGAATCTGATGCCAGATGCCTTGTCCTGAGTCTTCGCCACGGGCCTGCCAGCTCTGGAGGAGGAGACCATCCTGCCCCAGTCCCATATTGTGGCTACCCTCTCCTGGGAGATTGAGCCTATGTCCAGAATACATTATCTATTATTGAGAAGAAGCGGTGAACACAGAAAATGCAATATTAATGGTTACCATCTGTATTATTGTCAGGAGTGGGATTTGAACCCACGCCTCCATCTGGAGACCAGAAATCCCTGCACTGAGGAAGGAACACACCTTGAGTCTGGCGCCTTAGACCGCTCGGCCATCCTGACACATACTGCATAACTTTTTATCTACAATATAGCCCGACAACGTCCAGCAACTTGAGTTAGTCTTGTCAAAAATATAGGTATTTTGATAGATATTGTTATTATACTATTATTTTGAAAAAAACTGGTAGGGTGGGTATGGGACTTGGTTCAATGTAATGTAATGCAAAGTTTATTTCCTTTTTCGTTTTTGTTTACATTTATGTCTATTTTACTTTGTCTGCGTGCTAGTATGTGTGCGTGCGCTCTTTTCCTTTTTCTTTTGTGGGGTGGGGAGTAATTGTGTAGCCTACTTCTAAATTAAAGTATGTCTACTATCGCCAGCGCTCAAGGTCAAAACAAGTGTGGTGATTCTTCTGGTATTAGGTTTTTGAGTTGAAATGTGAAAGGCTTGAATAGCAGAACTAAGCGTTCTAGACTATTTTCACTTTTAAAGCGCCTAAAGAGTGATGTAATATTTCTGCAGGAGACCCATTTATGGAAAGGTACCATGTTAGACTCAGGTGTCCATGGGTGGGAAACGTGTTTCACTCGACATTTATTTCTAGAGCCAGGGGAGGCTATTTTGATTAAAAAAAGGGTTCAGTTTACTCTTTCAAAAACAGTGGCCGACAAGAATGGCTCGGCCACTATCTATTGATAGTTGCAGGAAATCTTGTTTTTCTATGTAATAACCCTGTATTGTTGGTCAATATATATGCTCCAAATTTTGATAATCTGGGTTTTACAGACAAGTTGTGGAACATCCTCCCTTTCTTTGACACCCATCTTTTAATACTGGCTGGTGATCTAAACTGTGTTATTGACCCTGTCTTAGATCGCTCATGCATGTCCAAATCCATATGAGATTTTTGAATAAAAACGGGTTTGTAGATCTTTGGAGAATTTATAAACCTATAATAATTTTTTGTTAACAATTCCTAATCCTTAAAGTTACAGTGTCTGAATATCACATAATTGTAATTTTTGACCATGCTCTACTTAGTGTTGATATTAAATTTGTGAGCGAGCCATGTTTTTCTCACCCTGGAGGTTTCATGCTTTGTTGCTATCAGAAAAGACATTTAATGTCTTTACCTTATCCACAACAGATGAATATATAGTCTTTAATAAGAGTGATGCCTGTCTCATCCTCATTGTTGTGGGAATCTCTTAAAGCACATATGTGTGGACAAGTTATTTTGTTCCAATAAAGACCGCAAAGCTAGGCTCCAGGATCTAACAACAAAAATTTGTGATGTAGATGGTAAATGGCCGACAATTAAACTCCCAGCCTTTAAAAGAAATGACTTGACTTGCAAATTAAGTCAGACTTTCCAAGATGGGGTTCCCTTTTTACTTTGTCTTCTGAAAAGAATCTTCCGCTACTCATCTATTTTGTTACTTCCAGGTTCAGCACTGTGCTTCTGCATCTGTCTTCCTTTCCCATCCTTTACTTCCAAATAATCAACTTTGGGAGTAGCTGCTGTTTCTTATGCACAAAAAGAAATCTATTATATCAATAATATACATCTTTTGGATTTGGATACCTATTTGGACAGCTATTCAGCAGCTAAAATTCAGAGGTCTTGGGAGCTGGAGCCAGGAATAACTTTTTCAAATCAGCGATGGTAAAAGTCATTATCTTGCACACGCTCTAGCACGCCCCCTACGCAAGGTTACGACAAATTCTGTTAAACATGCTATACGGGGTTCTTTTCTCAAATTCTCTTGCTTTGTGGCGCTGACATCTGTAGTCATGAAGTCATTTGAGCACCTGCTTTTGTCCCACCTCAAGTCCATCACCTCCTCCCTCCTGGACTTCTCCCTGCAGTTTGCCTACAGAGCCAACAGATCTGTAAACGACTCCATCAACCTGGCCCTCCACTTAATTCTGCAGCATCTGGACTTACTAGGAACTTACACCAGGATTATGTTTGTAGGACTTTAGCTCTGTATTCAACACCATCCTCCCTGCTCTGCTCCAGGACAAGCTCTCCCAGCTCAACGTGCCTGACTCCACCTGCAGGTGGATCACTGACTTCCTGACGGACCGGAGGTAGTGCGTGCAGCTGGGGAAGAAGTTCTCAGACACACTCATCATCAGCACAGGAGGTCCACAGGCTGTGTACTCACGCCTCTACTCTTCTCCTGTACACCAACTGTTGCACCTCACTGCAATAAACACAAAATCTTACCAAGTATGTTTGTCTTATTTTTAGTTCATATATCTTGATATAAGCATAAATAAAATATTGCAAAACTTTCTGTATGATATGGAGACTTGTTTTAAGACAGTACATCTTGAATATCTTGTTGAGTCAAAAAGTCTTGAAAACATCTCATTTTGAGTTATATCTTAAATGAAACAAGAATAAGTTGCAGTTTCAGTTGGAAAAGATGGAACATCTTGTTTCAAGAAACAGACTTCCTTGATTGAAGAAAATTAGTCTGGTTTATTTATAAACTTTAAAGTCCGGAATTGATACATCAAGATTCAAGATTCAAGACTACTTTATTGGTCCCCAAGGGAAACTAGTCTTGTGTGGATCATGTTACATGTATACATAAAGACACAACAAAGATTGCAATTCACACTATGTAGCCATTTTATCCGACCAAAAACAAGCGGCTTTACAGAAGTGGCCGACCCTCCATCCGAAGGAGTTACAACGGTTCTTGGGGTTTGCCAACGCTTAGACTGTTCATTCGCCATTTCAGCCGCATTGTAGCCCGCTGACGGCCCAGACTTCCACCGCCGCACTTTCACCTGGACACCCTGGAATCTTCCTTTGGGAACTTAAACAATGATTCACCTCTGTCCCGGTTCTTGCACAGCCTAATCCGGAGTTGCAGTTTGTGGCGAAGTCGACGGAGGCAGGGGTAGGTGCAGTGCTTTCCCAGCGCTCGCCCACCGATCAGAAATTGTGCCTCCTTTTCTCGCAAGCTCTCCAACGCCGAGAGGAAATATCATGTGGGTGATCAAGAACTCCTAGCCGTTAAGCTAGCCTTGGAGGAGTGGCGCCACTGGTTGTAGTCCGCCGTCCCCCTGTTTGTTGTCTGTTTGGACCACAAAAACCTGATGTATCTCCAGACGCGAGACGCTTAAACTCCAGTCGTCGAGACGCTTAAACTCCAGTCAAGCTAGGTGGGCAATGGGTTTTGAACATTTCAATTTCACCCTGACTTGTCGTCCAGGCTCGAAGAATCTGATGCCAGATGCCTTGTCCTGAGTCTTCGCCACGGGCCTGCCAGCTCTGGAGGAGGAGACCATCCTGCCCCAGTCCCATATTGTGGCTACCCTCTCCTGGGAGATTGAGCCTATGTCCAGAATACATTATCTATTATTGAGAAGAAGGTGAACACAGAAAATGCAATATTAATGGTTACCATCTGTATTATTGTCAGGAGTGGGATTTGAACCCACGCCTCCATCTGGAGACCAGAAATCCCTGCACTGAGGAAGGAACACACCTTGAGTCTGGCGCCTTAGACCGCTCGGCCATCCTGACACATACTGCATAACTTTTTATCTACAATATAGCCCGACAACGTCCAGCAACTTGAGTTAGTCTTGTCAAAAATATAGGTATTTTGATAGATATTGTTATTATACTATTATTTTGAAAAAAACTGGTAGGGTGGGTATGGGACTTGGTTCAATGTAATGTAATGCAAAGTTTATTTCCTTTTTCGTTTTTGTTTACATTTATGTCTATTTTACTTTGTCTGCGTGCTAGTATGTGTGCGTGCGCTCTTTTCCCTTTTTCTTTTTGTGGGGTGGGGAGTAATTGTGTAGCCTACTTCTAAATTAAAGTATGTCTACTATCGCCAGCGCTCAAGGTCAAAACAAGTGTGGTGATTCTTCTGGTATTAGGTTTTTGAGTTGAAATGTGAAAGGCTTGAATAGCAGAACTAAGCGTTCTAGACTATTTTCACTTTTAAAGCGCCTAAAGAGTGATGTAATATTTCTGCAGGAGACCCATTTGCGGGAAAGGTACCATGTTAGACTCAGGTGTCCATGGGTGGGAAACGTGTTTCACTCGACATTTATTTCTAGAGCCAGAGGGGAGGCTATTTTGATTAAAAAAAGGGTTCAGTTTACTCTTTCAAAAACAGTGGCCGACAAGAATGGCTCGGCCACTATCTATTGATAGTTGCAGGAAATCTTGTTTTTCTATGTAATAACCCTGTATTGTTGGTCAATATATATGCTCCAAATTTTGATAATCTGGGTTTTACAGACAAGTTGTGGAACATCCTCCCTTTCTTTGACACCCATCTTTTAATACTGGCTGGTGATCTAAACTGTGTTATTGACCCTGTCTTAGATCGCTCATGCATGTCCAAATCCATATGAGATTTTTGAATAAAAACGGGTTTGTAGATCTTTGGAGAATTTATAAACCTATAATAATTTTTTTGTTAAGAATTCCCTAATCCTTAAAGTTACAGTGTCTGAATATCACATAATTGTAATTTTTGACCATGCTCTACTTAGTGTTGATATTAAATTTGTGAGCGAGCCATGTTTTTTCTCACCCTGGAGGTTTCATGCTTTGTTGCTATCAGAAAAGACATTTAATGTCTTTACCTTATCCACAACAGATGAATATATAGTCTTTAATAAGAGTGATGCCTGTCTCATCCTCATTGTTGTGGGAATCTCTTAAAGCACATATGTGTGGACAAGTTATTTTGTTCCAATAAAGACCGCAAAGCTAGGCTCCAGGATCTAACAACAAAAATTTGTGATGTAGATGGTAAATGGCCGACAATTAAACTCCCAGCCTTTAAAAGAAATGACTTGACTTGCAAATTAAGTCAGACTTTCCAAGATGGGGTTCCCTTTTTACTTTGTCTTCTGAAAAGAATCTTCCGGCTACTCATCTATTTTGTTACTTCCAGGTTCAGCACTGTGCTTCTGCATCTGTCTTCCTTTCCCATCCTTTACTTCCAAATAATCAACTTTGGGAGCTGCTGTTTCTTATGCACAAAAAGAAATCTATTATATCAATAATATACATCTTTTGGATTTGGATACCTATTTGGACAGCTATTCAGCAGCTAAAATTCAGAGGTCTTGGGAGCTGGAGCCAGGAATAACTTTTTCAAATCAGCGATGGTAAAAGTCATTATCTTGCACACGCTCTAGCACGTCCTACGCAAGGTTACGACAAATTCTGTTAAACATGCTATACGGGGTTCTTTTCTCAAATTCTCTTGCTTTGTGGCGCTGACATCTGTAGTCATGAAGTCATTTGAGCACCTGCTTTTGTCCCACCTCAAGTCCATCACCTCCTCCCTCCTGGACTTCTCCCTGCAGTTTGCCTACAGAGCCAACAGATCTGTAAACGACTCCATCAACCTGGCCCTCCACTTAATTCTGCAGCATCTGGACTTACTAGGAACTTACACCAGGATTATGTTTGTAGGACTTTAGCTCTGTATTCAACACCATCCTCCCTGCTCTGCTCCAGGACAAGCTCTCCCAGCTCAACGTGCCTGACTCCACCTGCAGGTGGATCACTGACTTCCTGACGGACCGGAGGTAGTGCGTGCAGCTGGGGAAGAAGTTCTCAGACACACTCATCATCAGCACAGGAGGTCCACACGGCTGTGTACTCACGCCTCTACTCTTCTCCCTGTACACCAACTGTTGCACCTCACTGCAATAAACACAAAATCTTACCAAGTATGTTTGTCTTATTTTTAGTTCATATATCTTGATATAAGCATAAATAAAATATTGCAAAACTTTCTGTATGATATGGAGACTTGTTTTAAGACAGTACATCTTGAATATCTTGTTGAGTCAAAAAGTCTTGAAAACATCTCATTTTGAGTTATATCTTAAATGAAACAAGAATAAGTTGCAGTTTCAGTTGGAAAAGATGGAACATCTTGTTTCAAGAAACAGACTTCCTTGATTGAAGAAAATTAGTCTGGTTTATTTATAAACTTTAAAGTCCGGAATTGATACATCAAGATTCAAGATTCAAGACTACTTTATTGGTCCCCAAGGGGAAACTAGTCTTGTGTGGATCATGTTACATGTATACATAAAGACACAACAAAGATTGCAATTCACACTATGTAGCCATTTTATCCGACCCCGAAAAACAAGCGGCTTTACAGAAGTGGCCGACCCCCTCCATCCGAAAGGAGTTACAACGGTTCTTGGGGTTTGCCAACGTTTAGACTGTTCATTCGCCATTTCAGCCGCATTGTAGCCCCGCTGACGGCCCAGACTTCCACCGCTCGCACTTTCACCTGGACACCCTGGAATCTTCCTTTTGGGAACTTAAACAATGATTCACCTCTGTCCCGGTTCTTGCACAGCCTAATGTCGACAGAGGCAGGGGTAGGTGCAGTGCTTTCCCAGCGCTCTCCCACCGATCAGAAATGACATCCTTGTGCCTCCTTTTCTCGGAAGCTCTCCAACGCCGAGAGGAATTATGATGTGGGTGATCAAGAACTCCTAGCCGTTAAGCTAGCCTTGGAGGAGTGGCGCCACTGGGTTGTAGGGCCCCGTCCCCCTGTTTGTTGTCTGGTCGGACCACAAAAACCTGATGTATCTCCAGACGTCGAGACGCTTAAACTCCAGTCAAGCTAGGTGGGCATTGGGTTTTGAACATTTCAATTTCACCCTGACTTGTCGTCCAGGTTTGAAGAATTTGATGCCAGATGCCTTGTCCTGAGTCTTTGACATGGGCCTGCCAGCTCTGGAGGAGGAGCCCATCCTGCCCCAGTCCCATATTGTGGCTACCCTCTCCTGGGAGATTGAGCCTATGTCCAGAATACATTATCTATTATTGAGAAGAAGCGCTGAACACAGAAAATGCAATATTAATGGTTACCATCTGTATTATTGTCAGGAGTGGATTTGAACCCACGCCCATCTGGAGACCAGAAATCCCTGCACTGAGGAAGGAACACACCTTGAGTCTGGCGCCTTAGACCGCTCGGCCATCCTGACACATACTGTTTAACTTTTTATCTACAATAGCCCCACAACGTCCAGCAACTTGAGTTAGTCTTGTCAAAAATATAGGTATTTTGATAGATATTGTTATTATACTATTATTTTGAAAAAAACTGGTAGGGTGGGTATGGGACTTGGTTCAATGTAATGTAATGCAAAGTTTATTTCCTTTTTCGTTTTTGTTTACATTTATGTCTATTTTACTTTGTCTGCGTGCTAGTATGTGTGCGTGCGCTCTTTTCCCTTTTTCTTTTTGTGGGGTGGGGAGTAATTGTGTAGCCTACTTCTAAATTAAAGTATGTCTACTATCGCCAGCGCTCAAGGTCAAAACAAGTGTGGTGATTCTTCTGGTATTAGGTTTTTGAGTTGAAATGTGAAAGGCTTGAATAGCAGAACTAAGCGTTCTAGACTATTTTCACTTTTAAAGCGCCTAAAGAGTGATGTAATATTTCTGCAGGAGACCCATTTGCGGGAAAGGTACCATGTTAGACTCAGGTGTCCATGGGTGGGAAACGTGTTTCACTCGACATTTATTTCTAGAGCCAGAGGGGAGGCTATTTTGATTAAAAAAAGGGTTCAGTTTACTCTTTCAAAAACAGTGGCCGACAAGAATGGCTCGGCCACTATCTATTGATAGTTGCAGGAAATCTTGTTTTTCTATGTAATAACCCTGTATTGTTGGTCAATATATATGCTCCAAATTTTGATAATCTGGGTTTTACAGACAAGTTGTGGAACATCCTCCCTTTCTTTGACACCCATCTTTTAATACTGGCTGGTGATCTAAACTGTGTTATTGACCCTGTCTTAGATCGCTCATGCATGTCCAAATCCATATGAGATTTTTTGAATAAAAACGGGTTTGTAGATCTTTGGAGAATTTATAAACCTATAATAATTTTTTTGTTAAGAATTCCCTAATCCTTAAAGTTACAGTGTCTGAATATCACATAATTGTAATTTTTGACCATGCTCTACTTAGTGTTGATATTAAATTTGTGAGCGAGCCATGTTTTTTCTCACCCTGGAGGTTTCATGCTTTGTTGCTATCAGAAAAGACATTTAATGTCTTTACCTTATCCACAACAGATGAATATATAGTCTTTAATAAGAGTGATGCCTGTCTCATCCTCATTGTTGTGGGAATCTCTTAAAGCACATATGTGTGGACAAGTTATTTTGTTCCAATAAAGACCGCAAAGCTAGGCTCCAGGATCTAACAACAAAAATTTGTGATGTAGATGGTAAATGGCCGACAATTAAACTCCCAGCCTTTAAAAGAAATGACTTGACTTGCAAATTAAGTCAGACTTTCCAAGATGGGGTTCCCTTTTTACTTTGTCTTCTGAAAAGAATCTTCCGGCTACTCATCTATTTTGTTACTTCCAGGTTCAGCACTGTGCTTCTGCATCTGTCTTCCTTTCCCATCCTTTACTTCCAAATAATCAACTTTGGGAGTAGCTGCTGTTTCTTATGCACAAAAAGAAATCTATTATATCAATAATATACATCTTTTGGATTTGGATACCTATTTGGACAGCTATTCAGCAGCTAAAATTCAGAGGTCTTGGGAGCTGGAGCCAGGAATAACTTTTTCAAATCAGCGATGGTAAAAGTCATTATCTTGCACACGCTCTAGCACGCCCTACGCAAGGTTACGACAAATTCTGTTAAACATGCTATACGGGGTTCTTTTCTCAAATTCTCTTGCTTTGTGGCGCTGACATCTGTAGTCATGAAGTCATTTGAGCACCTGCTTTTGTCCCACCTCAAGTCCATCACCTCCTCCCTCCTGGACTTCTCCCTGCAGTTTGCCTACAGAGCCAACAGATCTGTAAACGACTCCATCAACCTGGCCCTCCACTTAATTCTGCAGCATCTGGACTTACTAGGAACTTACACCAGGATTATGTTTGTAGGACTTTAGCTCTGTATTCAACACCATCCTCCCTGCTCTGCTCCAGGACAAGCTCTCCCAGCTCAACGTGCCTGACTCCACCTGCAGGTGGATCACTGACTTCCTGACGGACCGGAGGTAGTGCGTGCAGCTGGGGAAGAAGTTCTCAGACACACTCATCATCAGCACAGGAGGTCCACACGGCTGTGTACTCACGCCTCTACTCTTCTCCCTGTACACCAACTGTTGCACCTCACTGCAATAAACACAAAATCTTACCAAGTATGTTTGTCTTATTTTTAGTTCATATATCTTGATATAAGCATAAATAAAATATTGCAAAACTTTCTGTATGATATGGAGACTTGTTTTAAGACAGTACATCTTGAATATCTTGTTGAGTCAAAAAGTCTTGAAAACATCTCATTTTGAGTTATATCTTAAATGAAACAAGAATAAGTTGCAGTTTCAGTTGGAAAAGATGGAACATCTTGTTTCAAGAAACAGACTTCCTTGATTGAAGAAAATTAGTCTGGTTTATTTATAAACTTTAAAGTCCGGAATTGATACATCAAGATTCAAGATTCAAGACTACTTTATTGGTCCCCAAGGAAACTAGTCTTGTGTGGATCATGTTACATGTATACATAAAGACACAACAAAGATTGCAATTCACACTATGTAGCCATTTTATCCGACAAAAACAAGCGGCTTTACAGAAGTGGCCGACCCCCTCCATCCGAAAGGAGTTACAACGGTTCTTGGGGTTTGCCAACGTTTAGACTGTTCATTCGCCATTTCAGCCGCATTGTAGCCCCGCTGACGGCCCAGACTTCCACCGCTCGCACTTTCACCTGGACACCCTGGAATCTTCCTTTTGGGAACTTAAACAATGATTCACCTCTGTCCCGGTTCTTGCACAGCCTAATGTCGACAGAGGCAGGGGTAGGTGCAGTGCTTTCCCAGCGCTCTCCCACCAATCAGAAATGACATCCTTGTGCCTCCTTTTCTCGGAAGCTCTCCAACGCCGAGAGGAATTATGATGTGGGTGATCAAGAACTCCTAGCCGTTAAGCTAGCCTTGGAGGAGTGGCGCCACTGGGTTGTAGGGCCCCGTCCCCCTGTTTGTTGTCTGGTCGGACCACAAAAACCTGATGTATCTCCAGACGTCGAGACGCTTAAACTCCAGTCAAGCTAGGTGGGCATTGGGTTTTGAACATTTCAATTTCACCCTGACTTGTCGTCCAGGTTTGAAGAATTTGATGCCAGATGCCTTGTCCTGAGTCTTTGACATGGGCCTGCCAGCTCTGGAGGAGGAGCCCATCCTGCCCCAGTCCCATATTGTGGCTACCCTCTCCTGGGAGATTGAGCCTATGTCCAGAATACATTATCTATTATTGAGAAGAAGCGCTGAACACAGAAAATGCAATATTAATGGTTACCATCTGTATTATTGTCAGGAGTGGGATTTGAACCCACGCCTCCATCTGGAGACCAGAAATCCCTGCACTGAGGAAGGAACACACCTTGAGTCTGGCGCCTTAGACCGCTCGGCCATCCTGACACATACTGTTTAACTTTTTATCTACAATAGCCCCACAACGTCCAGCAACTTGAGTTAGTCTTGTCAAAAATATAGGTATTTTGATAGATATTGTTATTATACTCTTATTTTGAAAAAAACGGTCAGGGTGGGTATGGGACTTGGTTCAATGTAATGTAATGCAAAGTTTATTTCCTTTTTCGTTTTTGTTTACATTTAAGTCTATTTTACTTTGTCTGCGTGCTAGTATGTGTGCGTGCGCTCTTTTCCCTTTTTCTTTTTGTGGGGGTGGGGGGAGTAATTGTGCAGCCTACTTTTAAATTAAAGTATGTCTACTATCGCCAGCGCTCAAGGTCAAAACAAGTGTGGTGATTCTTCTGGTATTAGGTTTTTGAGTTGAAATGTGAAAGGCTTGAATTGCAGAACTAAGCGTTCTAGACTATTTTCACTTTTAAAGCGCCTAAAGAGTGATGTAATATTTCTGCAGGAGACCCATTTGCGGGAAAGGTACCATGTTAGACTCAGGTGTCCATGGGTGGGAAACGTGTTTCACTCGACATTTATTTCTAGAGCCAGAGGGGAGGCTATTTTGATTAAAAAAAGGGTTCAGTTTACTCTTTCAAAAACAGTGGCCGACAAGAATGGCTCGGCCACTATCTATTGATAGTTGCAGGAAATCTTGTTTTTCTATGTAATAACCCTGTATTGTTGGTCAATATATATGCTCCAAATTTTGATAATCTGGGTTTTACAGACAAGTTGTGGAACATCCTCCCTTTCTTTGACACCCATCTTTTAATACTGGCTGGTGATCTAAACTGTGTTATTGACCCTGTCTTAGATCGCTCATGCATGTCCAAATCCATATGAGATTTTTTGAATAAAAACGGGTTTGTAGATCTTTGGAGAATTTATAAACCTATAATAATTTTTTTGTTAAGAATTCCCTAATCCTTAAAGTTACAGTGTCTGAATATCACATAATTGTAATTTTTGACCATGCTCTACTTAGTGTTGATATTAAATTTGTGAGCGAGCCATGTTTTTCTCTCACCCTGGAGGTTTCATGCTTTGTTGCTATCAGAAAAGACATTTAATGTCTTTACCTTATCCACAACAGATGAATATATAGTCTTTAATAAGAGTGATGCCTGTCTCATCCTCATTGTTGTGGGAATCTCTTAAAGCACATATGTGTGGACAAGTTATTTTGTTCCAATAAAGACCGCAAAGCTAGGCTCCAGGATCTAACAACAAAAATTTGTGATGTAGATGGTAAATGGCCGACAATTAAACTCCCAGCCTTTAAAAGAAATGACTTGACTTGCAAATTAAGTCAGACTTTCCAAGATGGGGTTCCCTTTTTACTTTGTCTTCTGAAAAGAATCTTCCGGCTACTCATCTATTTTGTTACTTCCAGGTTCAGCACTGTGCTTCTGCATCTGTCTTCCTTTCCCATCCTTTACTTCCAAATAATCAACTTTGGGAGTAGCTGTTTCTTATGCACAAAAAGAAATCTATTATATCAATAATATACATCTTTTGGATTTGGATACCTATTTGGACAGCTATTCAGCAGCTAAAATTCAGAGGTCTTGGGAGCTGGAGCCAGGAATAACTTTTTCAAATCAGCGATGGTAAAAGTCATTATCTTGCACACGCTCTAGCACGCCCTACGCAAGGTTACGACAAATTCTGTTAAACATGCTATACGGGGTTCTTTTCTCAAATTCTCTTGCTTTGTGGCGCTGACATCTGTAGTCATGAAGTCATTTGAGCACCTGCTTTTGTCCCACCTCAAGTCCATCACCTCCTCCCTCCTGGACTTCTCCCTGCAGTTTGCCTACAGAGCCAACAGATTTGTAAACGACTCCATCAACCTGGCCCTCCACTTAATTCTGCAGCATCTGGACTTACTAGGAACTTACACCAGGATTATGTTTGTAGGACTTTAGCTCTGTATTCAACACCATCCTCCCTGCTCTGCTCCAGGACAAGCTCTCCCAGCTCAACGTGCCTGACTCCACCTGCAGGTGGATCACTGACTTCCTGACGGACCGGAGGTAGTGCGTGCAGCTGGGGAAGAAGTTCTCAGACACACTCATCATCAGCACAGGAGGTCCACACGGCTGTGTACTCACGCCTCTACTCTTCTCCTGTACACCAACTGTTGCACCTCACTGCAATAAACACAAAATCTTACCAAGTATGTTTGTCTTATTTTTAGTTCATATATCTTGATATAAGCATAAATAAAATATTGCAAAACTTTCTGTATGATATGGAGACTTGTTTTAAGACAGTACATCTTGAATATCTTGTTGAGTCAAAAAGTCTTGAAAACATCTCATTTTGAGTTATATCTTAAATGAAACAAGAATAAGTTGCAGTTTCAGTTGGAAAAGATGGAACATCTTGTTTCAAGAAACAGACTTCCTTGATTGAAGAAAATTAGTCTGGTTTATTTATAAACTTTAAAGTCCGGAATTGATACATCAAGATTCAAGATTCAAGACTACTTTATTGGTCCCCAAGGGGAAACTAGTCTTGTGTGGATCATGTTACATGTATACATAAAGACACAACAAAGATTGCAATTCACACTATGTAGCCATTTTATCCGACCCCGAAAAACAAGCGGCTTTACAGAAGTGGCCGACCCCCTCCATCCGAAAGGAGTTACAACGGTTCTTGGGGTTTGCCAACGTTTAGACTGTTCATTCGCCATTTCAGCCGCATTGTAGCCCCGCTGACGGCCCAGACTTCCACCGCGCACTTTCACCTGGACACCCTGGAATCTTCCTTTGGGAACTTAAACAATGATTCACCTCTGTCCCGGTTCTTGCACAGCCTAATCCGGAGTTGCAGTTTGTGGCGGAAGTCGACGGAGGCAGGGGTAGGTGCAGTGCTTTCCCAGCGCTCGCCCACCGATCAGAAATTGTGCCTCCTTTTCTCGCAAGCTCTCCAACGCCGAGAGGAAATATCATGTGGGTGATCAAGAACTCCTAGCCGTTAAGCTAGCCTTGGAGGAGTGGCGCCACTGGTTGTAGTCCGCCGTCCCCCTGTTTGTTGTCTGTTTGGACCACAAAAACCTGATGTATCTCCAGACGTCGAGACGCTTAAACTCCAGTCGTCGAGACGCTTAAACTCCAGTCAAGCTAGGTGGGCAATGGGTTTTGAACATTTCAATTTCACCCTGACTTGTCGCCCAGGCTCGAAGAATCTGATGCCAGATGCCTTGTCCTGAGTCTTCGCCACGGGCCTGCCAGCTCTGGAGGAGGAGACCATCCTGCCCCAGTCCCATATTGTGGCTACCCTCTCCTGGGAGATTGAGCCTATGTCCAGAATACATTATCTATTATTGAGAAGAAGCGGTGAACACAGAAAATGCAATATTAATGGTTACCATCTGTATTATTGTCAGGAGTGGATTTGAACCCACGCCTCCATCTGGAGACCAGAAATCCCTGCACTGAGGAAGGAACACACCTTGAGTCTGGCGCCTTAGACCGCTCGGCCATCCTGACACATACTGCATAACTTTTATCTACAATATAGCCCGACAACGTCCAGCAACTTGAGTTAGTCTTGTCAAAAATATAGGTATTTTGATAGATATTGTTATTATACTATTATTTTGAAAAAAACTGGTAGGGTGGGTATGGGACTTGGTTCAATGTAATGTAATGCAAAGTTTATTTCCTTTTTCGTTTTTGTTTACATTTATGTCTATTTTACTTTGTCTGCGTGCTAGTATGTGTGCGTGCGCTCTTTTCCCTTTTTCTTTTGTGGGGGTGGGGAGTAATTGTGTAGCCTACTTCTAAATTAAAGTATGTCTACTATCGCCAGCGCTCAAGGTCAAAACAAGTGTGGTGATTCTTCTGGTATTAGGTTTTTGAGTTGAAATGTGAAAGGCTTGAATAGCAGAACTAAGCGTTCTAGACTATTTTCACTTTTAAAGCGCCTAAAGAGTGATGTAATATTTCTGCAGGAGACCCATTTATGGAAAGGTACCATGTTAGACTCAGGTGTCCATGGGTGGGAAACGTGTTTCACTCGACATTTATTTCTAGAGCCAGAGGAGGCTATTTTGATTAAAAAAAGGGTTCAGTTTACTCTTTCAAAAACAGTGGCCGACAAGAATGGCTCGGCCACTATCTATTGATAGTTGCAGGAAATCTTGTTTTTCTATGTAATAACCCTGTATTGTTGGTCAATATATATGCTCCAAATTTTGATAATCTGGGTTTTACAGACAAGTTGTGGAACATCCTCCCTTTCTTTGACACCCATCTTTTAATACTGGCTGGTGATCTAAACTGTGTTATTGACCCTGTCTTAGATCGCTCATGCATGTCCAAATCCATATGAGATTTTTGAATAAAAACGGGTTTGTAGATCTTTGGAGAATTTATAAACCTATAATAATTTTTTGTTAAGAATTCCCTAATCCTTAAAGTTACAGTGTCTGAATATCACATAATTGTAATTTTTGACCATGCTCTACTTAGTGTTGATATTAAATTTGTGAGCGAGCCATGTTTTTCTCACCCTGGAGGTTTCATGCTTTGTTGCTATCAGAAAAGACATTTAATGTCTTTACCTTATCCACAACAGATGAATATATAGTCTTTAATAAGAGTGATGCCTGTCTCATCCTCATTGTTGTGGGAATCTCTTAAAGCACATATGTGTGGACAAGTTATTTTGTTCCAATAAAGACCGCAAAGCTAGGCTCCAGGATCTAACAACAAAAATTTGTGATGTAGATGGTAAATGGCCGACAATTAAACTCCCAGCCTTTAAAAGAAATGACTTGACTTGCAAATTAAGTCAGACTTTCCAAGATGGGGTTCCTTTTACTTTGTCTTCTGAAAAGAATCTTCCGGCTACTCATCTATTTTGTTACTTCCAGGTTCAGCACTGTGCTTCTGCATCTGTCTTCCTTTCCCATCCTTTACTTCCAAATAATCAACTTTGGGAGTAGCTGTTTCTTATGCACAAAAAGAAATCTATTATATCAATAATATACATCTTTTGGATTTGGATACCTATTTGGACAGCTATTCAGCAGCTAAAATTCAGAGGTCTTGGGAGCTGGAGCCAGGAATAACTTTTTCAAATCAGCGATGGTAAAAGTCATTATCTTGCACACGCTCTAGCACGCCCTACGCAAGGTTACGACAAATTCTGTTAAACATGCTATACGGGGTTCTTTTCTCAAATTCTCTTGCTTTGTGGCGCTGACATCTGTAGTCATGAAGTCATTTGAGCACCTGCTTTTGTCCCACCTCAAGTCCATCACCTCCTCCCTCCTGGACTTCTCCCTGCAGTTTGCCTACAGAGCCAACAGATCTGTAAACGACTCCATCAACCTGGCCCTCCACTTAATTCTGCAGCATCTGGACTTACTAGGAACTTACACCAGGATTATGTTTGTAGGACTTTAGCTCTGTATTCAACACCATCCTCCCTGCTCTGCTCCAGGACAAGCTCTCCCAGCTCAACGTGCCTGACTCCACCTGCAGGTGGATCACTGACTTCCTGACGGACCGGAGGTAGTGCAGCTGGGGAAGAAGTTTTCAGACACACTCATCATCAGCACAGGAGGTCCACACGGCTGTGTACTCACGCCTCTACTCTTCTCCCTGTACACCAACTGTTGCACCTCACTGCAATAAACACAAAATCTTACCAAGTATGTTTGTCTTATTTTTAGTTCATATATCTTGATATAAGCATAAATAAAATATTGCAAAACTTTCTGTATGATATGGAGACTTGTTTTAAGACAGTACATCTTGAATATCTTGTTGAGTCAAAAAGTCTTGAAAACATCTCATTTTGAGTTATATCTTAAATGAAACAAGAATAAGTTGCAGTTTCAGTTGGAAAAGATGGAACATCTTGTTTCAAGAAACAGACTTCCTTGATTGAAGAAAATTAGTCTGGTTTATTTATAAACTTTAAAGTCCGGAATTGATACAATCAAGATTCAAGATTCAAGACTACTTTATTGGTCCCCAAGGGGAAACTAGTCTTGTGTGGATCATGTTACATGTATACATAAAGACACAACAAAGATTGCAATTCACACTATGTAGCCATTTTATCCGACCCCGAAAAACAAGCGGCTTTACAGAAGTGGCCGACCCCCTCCATCCGAAAGGAGTTACAACGGTTCTTGGGGTTTGCCAACGTTTAGACTGTTCATTCGCCATTTCAGCCGCATTGTAGCCCCGCTGACGGCCCAGACTTCCACCGCTCGCACTTTCACCTGGACACCCTGGAATCTTCCTTTTGGGAACTTAAACAATGATTCACCTCTGTCCCGGTTCTTGCACAGCCTAATCCGGAGTTGCAGTTTGTGGCGGAAGTCGACGGAGGCAGGGGTAGGTGCAGTGCTTTCCCAGCGCTCGCCCACCGATCAGAAATTGTGCCTCCTTTTCTCGCAAGCTCTCCAACGCCGAGAGGAAATATCATGTGGGTGATCAAGAACTCCTAGCCGTTAAGCTAGCCTTGGAGGAGTGGCGCCACTGGTTGTAGTCCGCCGTCCCCCTGTTTGTTGTCTGTTTGGACCACAAAAACCTGATGTATCTCCAGACGTCGAGACGCTTAAACTCCAGTCGTCGAGACGCTTAAACTCCAGTCAAGCTAGGTGGGCAATGGGTTTTGAACATTTCAATTTCACCCTGACTTGTCGTCCAGGCTCGAAGAATCTGATGCCAGATGCCTTGTCCTGAGTCTTCGC
>JALDNG010001285.1:32500-62184 GCA_024349245.1 Neodontobutis hainanensis
GCTAGAATTCTGTGTTCAGCCGTCCTAATCAAGTGGACTTCCAGGGGCCAGTACCAGTGGACGGAGGACAAACTGCCTGTGGATGAAATTGGGCCGACATACGACCTACTGGACATATGAACATTGCATAAAGCATCTTTAGAGGAACTTTTATAATTAGCCTGGCATTTCTTTATGGAAATGGTTGTAAAAGAATTCTAGACTTTTTTCACAGAGATAAGAACATTTTCCCTAATTGTCCAAGCTGATGCTTTTCATTTCTTTGGCTTTTCAGTTCCCTTCCATTTCTTTACTTTGTGGAGGAATTTCTCCGGAGTAGATTCAACAGTTCTACAGCAAAGGTCCACAAAATGTGTGAAAACATCGTATTTCTTTTGCACTTGTTGCATGAGCTTGAAGACTACATTGCCCTGTCAATCACAAGCTCACAAATGTGTTAATTAAACCTACTTGGGTAGGGCTGGGGTTGGCCTTTACACACTGTAAACATCAGTCTACAGTCTTGTCTTTTATGAAGCAGTGTGTCGCAAAACTAATATAATAGTGACAGAAGAAAGCTTGAATGGTTCATTTTCTAGCTTATTTTTATTGTACATAACGTTCCCGAGACACCAGTTCACTGGCCTAAGAAACCTTTGTTAGAACCAGTGTTTAGTTTTGTTTTGCTCTTCGCCTTTCAGAAAAATGGCCTTATAGCATCCTGTCATTGTGCAAGATGAGACAATGTTTCACAGCATTATTTGACCTTTTAATTCCAGATAAAAATAAAGTTGGACGAGGGCCGATAATAAGTTGACCTCACCCTATAACTCTGTCCAAACGTGAAGTGTCGGGTCTGGAGGTGTCTCTCCTCCCTTTCGTCTCCGGAGCCTCAGTGTCCGGAGTCAGAGCTGGGATAAAAAGCGCGTGGAAAAATGGAGGAGAAAGAGTCTCAGGCTGAGGGCTCTGGTGAACGAGCGCCAGGCCGCAATGGCGCATGAGATGTTGACGCTGTTTGAGAGAACAGTCGCGGAGCTGGAGTAAGGAATGAGCGTCCTAAAAGAGGAAAACGAGAGACAGAAAGAAAAAGAAAGCAGGTGAGTTTTTAATGAAGCTGTTTGAAGAAAGAGCGCCTTTTAAAAGTTATTGGTTCTAAAAGAGTTTGGGAAGTGCATTAGACCCAGGAGCTGAGGGATGTAGCGGAGTGAGCACGGGGCAGGGGAGCCCACTGAGGCCCATGGCCCCTTATTGTACTCTGGGCTGAGGCCCACGTGCCTACCACAGACAGGGGGCCATCATGAGAGACCTTTGTTTCTGGAGATAGGCACAAAGTTGTTCCACAGTCTCTCTGCCTCTCCCTGTTTCCTCTCTCTCTCACAACACCGGCTTTAACAGCAGCTGATTGCTTTTCTAACAGAGTCCCTCCTACGCACTTTGTGATTGGTTACTTTGTTGCACATTTGTTTGTGAAAAAAGTTAAAGGTAAAAGCATCTAGACTCATTTTTCAAGGTGAAGACGTTTTGTCTCCAAATTACAAGAGACTTTATCAATTCTGAGATCAACTGTAAGAGAGCTGAGCTTATATCTCTAGAGGGAGGAGTTTCCCTTGAAACCAAGTCCTGATGGACCAGGCTGTTCTGGTCTCACAGACGCTGGCCTTGAGGACAGTGTGACTCCTGATGTGAGAGTCGTTAAGGCTCAGGAGAGTCGTTAGTGACACTATTCCATTCAGGTGTTGTTGTTCTAGAGCATCAATTCTCAAAGTGTGGTACGTGTACCACTAGTGGTAAGAGGCTCCCACTAGTGGTACGCAGAGGAATCACTGAGTTAAATTTGAATTGGCTGTGATGGGAAAAGGTGGAGGTGGATAAATTATGAAAAGTTAAACAAAACTGCTATCGTGGCTTCAATCTGGTAAGAGAAGTGTGGATCAGGAGGAAATAGTGTCCAGCACAAGAACTGAAGAGGACAAACAGTGGCTTTGATAGCGCCATCGATGTCACCAGAGCTTCTGTGAGAAATTATGACTCGAACTACATCAAATTTGGATTTATTTGTAGCGGGAGAGAGGACGAACCCAGGCCGCAGTGTGTGTTATGTGGCAAAGTTCTTAGCAATGAATGTATGAAACCATCGCATCTCAACAAACACATGGCACTTACGGACAAATCAGTGTTTTTTTTTTTTTTTTTTTTTACAAAAACGTGAAGAACTGAAGCATTCAAAGTACACAATTCAATCCTGTGGTACATCCATAATAAAAGCACAGGAAGCATCATATTGTGCAAGCCTCCGGATCGCCAAAGCCGGTAAGCCGCACACAATTGGGGAACAACTGTGTCTACATTTAGCCAAAGAAATGACACGCATCATGTGTGGAGAGAAAGCTGCCAAAGAGTTAAACTTGGTGCCTCTTTCAAACGACACTGTGTCACGGAGAATAAAAGACATGACGAGACTACAGATGTCGCAGATCTGGCCAATTTATTAGTTTATGTGAGCTATGAAAATGATGGTGCAGCTCAGGCAGCTTTCAGAACGCAGACGTTGTTGGACCGGATGAAACAGCACAGTGAAGACCCTGTGCTGTCCGACAAGGCTGTGCGCTTTCTCCTTCCTTTTGTGATCACGTATCTGTGCGAGAAGGGCTTCTCTTCGCTTGTTGTGATAAAAACAAAGTACAGAAGCAGGGTGGACGCTGAGCTAAATCTGAGATCTAAAACTGACTTCCATTGAACCAGACACCGCAGGACTGTGTTCACAGAGGCATGCGCACCCATCAAAATAATGTAAGATGTCACCAACATGTGTGTGTGTGTGTGTGTGTGTGTGTGTGAGTGAGCGTGTTTGTTTTGAGGATTAGAAGGACAGATTTCAATACATTTCAAAGAGAAATGGGGACCCTCTGGTATATGAGGACATTTTGCTGTCCTCATAAAATAAACCTTTAAAACGTTTTCTAAGCTTGTTTTAATACCTAAAAAGTGGTTTTCTAAAAAGTTCTTGTCCTATACAAAATTTGTATATTTGTGTGTCCGCCACTGCCCCTATCGGTTGTTGTGGTCCCTGCATGCACGACACTCAGGCGCGGGACATTATACACAACGCGCGAAAATTCGACTCCTCAAATTGGTAAACCCAAGTGGCCAAATTATTGGTTGCCAAATTATTGGAAAATCTTTGCATGGTCTTTTGTTTTATTAGGTATACAAGTCCAAACAATTATTCCATGAGTTTATGTGTTCACATGTACTTTTAAAATTACTTTTGTTTTTGTGATGTTATTAATCTTAATTTAGTCATATGTTAAATAAAAATCAAATCGACAATATACTAATTGTCAATACACATATCCCTCAATATATATTTATTTATGGAATTTGTGTAAAAGTGTGCTTTGACAAAATAAAAAAGCGAACATCAAGCATTTATACCATTTCTGATTTAACAAAATTGTAATTGTCCACTTTATTGCGAGATCTTAAACGGGACTACCCATCCCCCACTTGCTGTTGCGCGCCACTTTCACTCATTTTACTGAGTGTACCTCACTTTTCGTGGAGGATTTGCCATCAAGTCAACTATTCAAGGTAAGAACTACAACTGCAAAGTAAAATGTATTAGAAATAGTTCGTTTTTCCCACATAATAACCAAAATTATTAGTTTAGCCCTTCTAGTTAGAATCCTGACAGTTAGTTCGTTACATAAATATTTCTCAGTCTTCACGCCTCTTTTAGTTGAACCGCGGTGAAGTTAGTTTTATATTGGACATTCGACAGACATTCGCTCCGTGATCTGCTACGCTCTCCAGAAACTGAACCCGCTCGCGGAGTAACAGCAGCGGGCGGAGCTCGGTGAAAGCATCGGTCTCAAAGCCTCAGCTTGCATTTAGGCACAGTCTGGAAATTTCCCTACTGTGCAAGAGCGTAGAAAACAATAAAGCAAAGGAAATCAATCTGTGTTTTTATATCAATATTCAATGGATTTGGTTGTCCAATGACGCTAAGTACAATACCACTATTATGTTATACCAGTATTTATGAAATTTTAGTGCTTAAATTACTTTATCAAATATTTTAACAAGTAAATTATAAACTTTGATAGTGTTTTTCTTCAATAGCTCAGGGCTCATGTGACCCACTGACCCCAAACCAACGCTGAACATTACTATTAAAAGTGGACAATTAGACACAGCACTTTTTATTGGATTTCATTGCTTATTATATTTTATGTGAATTTTTAACAGTTTATTTCTGGGTTTTTCTTCAATAGCTCGCGTCCATGTGACCCACTGACCCCAAACCAACGCTGAACATTACTATTAAAAGTGGACAATTAGACACAGCACTTTTTATTGGATTTCATTGCTTATTATATTTTATGTGAATTTTTAACAGTTTATTTCTGGGTTTTTCTTCAATAGCTCGCGGTCCATGTGACCCACTGACCCCAAACCAACGCTGAACATTACTATTAAAAGTGGACAATTAGACACAGCACTTTTTATTGGATTTCATTGCTTATTATATTTTATGTGAATTTTTAACAGTTTATTTCTGGGTTTTTCTTCAATAGCTCGCGGTCCATGTGACCCACTGACCCCAAACCAACGCTGAACATTACTATTAAAAGTGGACAATTAGACACAGCACTTTTATTGGATTTCATTGCTTATGTTATTTTATGTGAATTTTTAACAGTTTATTTCTGGGTTTTTCTTCAATAGCTCGGGGTCCATGTGACCCACTGACCCCAAACCAACGCTGAACATTACTATTAAAAGTGGACAATTAGACACAGCACTTTTTATTGGATTTCATTGCTTATTATATTTTATGTGAATTTTTAACAGTTTATTTCTGGGTTTTTCTTCAATAGCTTGGGGCCCATGTGACCCACTGACCCCAAACCAATGTTGAACATTACTAATAAATGTGGACAATTAGACACAACACTTTTTATTGGATTTCATTGCTTGTGTTATTTTATGTGAATTTTTAACAGTTTATTTCTGGGTTTTTCTTCAATAGCTTGGGGCCCATGTGACCCACTGACCCCAAACCAATGTTGAACATTACTAATAAATGTGGACAATTAGACACAACACTTTTTATTGAATTTCATTGCTTATGTTATTTTATGTGAATTTTTAACAGTTTATTTCTGGGTTTTTCTTCAATAGCTTGGGGCCCATGTGACCCACTGACCCCAAACCAATGTTGAACATTACTAATAAATGTGGACAATTAGACACAGCACTTTTTATTGGATTTCATTGCTTATTATATTTTATGTGAATTTTTAACAGTTTATTTCTGGGTTTTTCTTCAATAGCTTGGGGCCCATGTGACCCACTGACCCCAAACCAATGTTGAACATTACTAATAAATGTGGACAATTAGACACAGCACTTTTTATTGGATTTCATTGCTTATTATATTTTATGTGAATTTTTAACAGTTTATTTCTGGGTTTTTCTTCAATAGCTTGGGGCCCATGTGACCCACTGACCCCAAACCAATGTTGAACATTACTAATAAATGTGGACAATTAGACACAGCACTTTTTATTGGATTTTATTGCTTTAATTATTTTATCTTAATTTTTAACTGTATTTTTCTGTTTCGTTCCACTTTAATAGCGTCAATACCTTCAGTTTGTTTCATTTTTTATATTTTCTTTTTTTTTCCCAAAAAAAAAAAAAATTGTAGCTAGGTAATAGTAGGTAATAGTAGCTAAATGTAATATGTTATTAGTGCACCTTTTGATTGGAGAAATGAGTTCACGTGGGCGTTAAATGTCTAATTGAGCTAGCCTAGGTCAGCTTCATTTTAAGTGCTTGCCAACATTATTTTTAGTTAACATGGGGCGTTTCAAAAGGGCCAAAAGAAGAAAAGGACAGATCTTTGGCTTGAAGCCGGGGAAGAGATTTTATTATCATTTCATTTCTAAAAATGGGTTTGCTTTTAATTGTAAGCCTACATCGGAGCAGTGGTCCAAGCTTTTTCAAGATGTTTTTAAAAAAATCAACATGGACAAAAAGAGAGAGATGGCTGAGGGTGATATGGATTGAAGACAGAAGAGGAGTGAATACGGAGGTTTTGAAAGAGGTGAGGGCTAACCATTATTAATGTCCTATTTAGTTAACAATTGCTATGCGCAATATTTAACTGCGCTACTGCGCGAGCTTAACCTCGTTAAGAATAGCTAGTATGTCGGGACACACTGAGGCCGATGTTGCTGCCACACACCCCTTATTAGGCTCAGTTACCAACATTCTCTTATTTAGTCAATACTTTGGTGAAGGGCTGTAACTTGGCAAAGGGCCACAAAAGGCCACTAGAGCGCAAAACCAACCAGAAGTAATCTGTCGCTATTGTTTCCGCCTGCTCACAGCACAGGCCTATATTTTAGGTGTGTCTATTTCAAGGAACATCATCCTTGAACATCGTATTAACTAATTGCACTGTATAATATAATATATATAATATAATAGATTTACACATACAAATGACTGTCAGCCTATCTATAAAATAATTAACGTAAATATAATAAAATGTTGATTAAGGATAATGACATAGACCAATCATTTTCCCATATAGAAAATAATTTAGATGATGCACATCATTATTTATATTTGACATGTGCCAAAAACACTGAGGGTGAAGTTGTTTTTCAATATAAAAATACCTTTAAACAAAAAAGGCTGTATTGTTGTTTCTTCAGACTGTGGACAATGATGCACACATCTGCAGTCACTGGATTTATCATCCTTTCTTGTTTATCTACTTTAGATAAATTTAGGCACTTGTTTAACATGGAGCTGGATGTTTACTGTGTTTTTGATTTATATTTGATTCAATTTTATTTTACTTTTAGCCAATGAGGTTGACCAGGCCTTAGCCAACAGTGACCATGAAGAGCCTTCAGACTTCTCCGAACATGAACAGGACCCAGCCGCCACTGACCATACACAGGCCACAGCTGATGCCAACCAAGAAGAGCCTTCAGACTTCTCCGAACATGAACAGGACCCAGCCGCCACTGACCATACACAGGCCACAGCTGCCTCACCCAGAAAGTTCAGAAGGTGTCAAGCAGGGCCAAATGTATTCAAAATTAAGATCCCTAAACAACAATGGAACAAAATTCAGCCAAAATATGGTGAAAGAAAACTCCACGCTCCTTGGACCACCATCCTTTATAATGAATTTAGGAAAAAGAACACATGCTGTACTCTAATTTTTAAATACCAGCACATTAAAACCACAGCCAGCCGAAAACATAGATCCCCATATTTTCACGCTACTGCTATATGCAGTTTCAGCAATTGCAAAGCAAAATATCACTTCATGAAAAAAACACCACCCCAATCAAAAAAACACAACATTTTACTTAAGGTCACCCGATTTGGTACAGTCACACATGACAGAGAAGAGAAAAGGTTCAGACCAGCTAAATATCAGCGAAGAGGGGCAATTGCCAAATTAATCAAAGATGGTGTCAGCAATTACTATTACACTAGTTTGAAGACAACCCCTGTCGATGAACTGATGGCAGGTAACATCACCAGAAGCCTCATGAAGGATGTGCTCAAGAGGATTTCTTTTGAAGTAAAGAAGAGTGAACGGCTTCACATTGACATCATGTTTGAGCTTATGCTCACTCAACAAATAATAAAAGAGAGTGGCAGCCATCCAGCCTCTAAGGGTTATTTCCAGTCTTTACAAATAGACCCCTTATGTCTACTGTTTTATACTGATACAAGTATAAATATTCTAACTGAGCACCTTAAAAGCACCCGTTACCCTCCATCTTGATGCGACTGGAGGAGTCATAAAAAAGTACCAAATCAAGGAAAAGGGTGCTTTATTATGCATTGGTCTTACCAGGTATGGGAAAAGACAAGCCGCCTCTCCCTGTGTCAGAGCTTATAAGCAATAGCCATTCCATACCAACCATCACACACTGGCTAATGCAGTTCAAAAGAAAGTTGTCCTACTCAACAAAGAGAAATAAAACAAATTGAAACAGACTTCAGCTGGGCTTTAATCAACAGTGTCCTCTTGACTTTCAATAAAGAAGACATAATTTCATACTTGACCAGAGCCTTTGGGATTGCCACTGGTAAAGCAGAACAAACACCTAAATTTACTGTGCTACACCTCTGCTCTGCTCACATGATAAAATCTTTCAGAAATGCAAATGTGAAAAAATGCAAAGACAGAGCCGTCTGTGAATTTGCCACATACTGCTTTGCATGTCTACTCAATTCCAACCAGATACAGCAGGCCAATGATATGTTCTATCATATGTGTGTCCTCTTTATGTCAAATGAGAACAATGATCTTGTCAAAGAAAGTCAAGAAGTCCTTATCAATTATGTTTCCCAAAAACACATCCAACAGCAAGTCTGTGACATCACTCATGACGAGGGAGACACCATCAGTGCCAGCAGACCATCAATAATGGAGAAGTCTCCATTTTCCAAAATGTTTACTCTGCAGCGAGAGCAAGCAGAATGTGACATTTTGTCAGAAAGTCAAACGGGGATAGCAAATGAACACCACTGTCCAGCTGTTATTGATCTGTTACTGCAAACATATATGGGAATCTTCCCTTTGTGGAGTGGATTGCTTCTTCAGGATCTTGGAAAAACCCGTGACACAAACTGTCACGTTGAACTTTGGTTTGGCATTGTTAAGCATTTGATTCTCCAAAAACGAAAACATCTAAGACCTGCAGAGTTCATAAACAAAATGTTTAACTCTTTACAAGGTCGTTATGTTGAACATGTTGTTCAACATAATCTTCAAATAAAAACACTTGGAAAACAGGCTGAGGTGTCAACAAGGCCAGATGACGACCACGAGGAACAGTGGCACAAACGTGACAGCTCTGCTTCAAGTTTGAAGTCCAAATCTAAGTATTTTAATCCTCCAAAAAAAATACCTCAACCTAAGGTTCCTGCAGTGAAATACCACTCAGAGAGAGACAAACAGGTAAATACCATTGCATTGAGAAAAAGGTGTACATCACACACACATTTTGTTAAATTATATAATAAGAAAATTAAGCTAAAAATATTTGAAAACGCTTAACTCTTGTAACAGTTGAACTATAATTGACAAAGTCCCTTGGACAAGAGACGAAGCGTCTTCTTCTTAAAAACCTTGGTCCAGATGTTTCGAATTTAACCCTCTTTTCCTTTTAGATGGCCTGGATAACTGAGAATGTTCACAGAGACATTGAAAATTGTGTTTCTTTGTTAATCCTACAGGTTACATTACTGTGGAAAAAGAAGGACAATGAGGTGGTTGTCGCAGCAGTGGCTGCGCAGAACACAGGGTGGACCATAGACATTCACCATAGGGAATTCAGACACTCCAGCCACACAAGTGGCTGGTAGGAGAGGTACACTTTTGTCATATGTGCCCAATTTGTCCTCTCTCTCTATATATATATATCTATCTATCTATCTATATATATATACATATATATATATATATATATATATATATATATATATATATATATATATATATATATACATATACATATATATCCTGTGCACTGCCTGGATTGATTACAAGAAAGCATATGACTCAATGCCACACACATGGATCACTGAATGCTTGGAGATGTACAACATCAACAGGACTCTAAGACACTTCATTGCAAACTCGATGAGGCTATGGAAAACCACCCTTGAGGCCAATGGCAAGCCACTTGCACAAGTATCCATCAAATGTGGCATATACCAAGGAGATGCTCTGTCCCCACTGCTGTTCTGCATAGGTTTGAACCCCCTCAGCCAAATAATCAACAAGACTGGCTATGGATACCGACTCAGGAATGGGGCCACCATCAGTCACCTCCTCTACATGGATGACATCAAGCTATACGCTAAGAGCGAGCGGGACATTGACTCACTGATCCACACCACCAGGATCTACAGCTCTGACATTGGGATGTCATTCGGGCTTGAGAAGTGTAGTCGAATGGTGACAAAGAGAGGGAAGGTAGTCCACACAGAAGGGGTCTCACTACCAGAAGGAACAATAGCAGACATTGAGGATGGTTACAAGTACCTTGGAATACCACAGGCAAATGGCAACCTTGAAGAGGTAACAAGGAAAACAGCAACTGCCAAATACCTCCAACGAGTAAGGCAAGTCCTAAGAAGTCAGCTCAATGGCAAGAACAAGGCACGGGCAATAAACAGCTATGCCCTGCCAGTGATCAGATACCCTGCAGGAATAATAAGGTGGCCAAAGGAAGAGATACAGACCACAGACGTTAAGACACGAAAGCTCCTCACCATGCATGGAGGGTTCCATCCCAAATCCAGCACCCTGAGACTGTACGCTAGCCGTAAGGAAGGCGGCCGTGGACTAGTGAGTGTGAGAGCCACTATCCAGGATGAAACATCCAAGATCCACAAGTACATCAAAGATAAGGCCCCGACAGATGACGTGCTTAGTGAATGTCTCAGGCAACGGGAGCAGCGGAAGAGGAGCTGGAGGAGGGACCATCATGGGAGGACAAACCCCTACATGGGATGTACCACCGAACATAACTGAAGTGGCTGATATCAAGAAATCCTACCAATGGCTAGAACGGGCCGGACTGAAGGACAGCACAGAGGCACTCATCATGGCTGCACAGGAACAGGCCCTGAGCACCAGAGCAATAGAGGCCCAGATCTACCACACCAGACAAGACCCAAGGTGTAGGCTGTGCAAACAGGCCCCTGAGACAATCCAACACTTAACTGCAGGGTGTAAGATGCTGGCAGGAAAGCATACATGGAACGCCATAACCAAGTGGCTGGCATAGTGTACAGGAACATCTGCACGGAGTACGGACTGGAAACCCCAAGGTCAAAGTGGGAAACACCTCCAAAGGTGGTAGAGAATGACCGAGCCAAGATCCTGTGGGACTTCCAGATTCAGACTGACAGAATGGTAATGGCGAACCAACCAGACATCGTGGTGGTCGACAAACAGCAGAGGAAAGCCGTTGTGGTTGATGTGGCAATACCAAGTGATTGCAACATCAGGAAAAAGGAACATGAGAAATTAGAGAAATACCAAGGGCTCAGAGAAGAGCTAGAAAAGTCTTGGAAGGTGAAGGCGACAGTGGTGCCCGTGGTCATCGGAGCACTTGGGGCAGTGACCCCAAACTGGAAGAGTGGCTACAGCAGATCCCTGGAAGAACACCAGACATCTCGGTCCAGAAAAGTGCAGTACTAGGAACAGCAAAGATACTGCGCAGAACCCTCAAGCTCCCAGGCCTCTGGTAGAGGACCCGAGCTCGAAGGATGAGACCACCATGGAGGGTGAAGGACAAAGTTTTTATGTATATATATATATATATGTATATATATATATATATATATATATATATATATATATATATATATGTATATATGTATATATATATATATATATATATATATATATATATATATATACATATATATATGTATATATATATATTTATTTATATATATATATATATTTATATATTTATATATATATGCATTCATTATAGGTTATGGAGGGCTTGTTACACATTGCTGCCCGTGCCAATGGTGTGTTGGAGGACATATATCTTATGGACCATTACACAGCTGGCGTCATTGTAAAGGGTGCACAACCGTCATGTCTCGACACACTTTGAAAAATGTAATGTATATATATTTTTACTTTGCATATTGTTGAGATAATATAGATTATGAATATTAGACAATTATTTTGAAATCAACCTATTAACATTCCATTAATCCCTCCATACCTTGTTATAGGGATAAATAAAGTTTGTGGAGGTTCTCAGTAATTCAGGACATCTTGAGGAAAAGGGTAAAGCAAAGGCATATGGATACAGATTTCAAGGTGAAGACGTGTCAATACCATTAAATGTCTTCACCTTGAATATTATGTCCAGATGCCTTTGCTTCAACCTTTCTTTGTTGAGAAATTAACAAATTACGTCTAATGTCCTTTTAAAAAAAACTTCGATATTATTTCTTTCTATGATCTTCAACAGACAGACTTTGGCAACTATGTTGGAATTATGTCATTTGTTCATGTGAACAACAATCACTGGAATTTGCTTGTGGGTATTTCCTTTACCAATAATTCACAATAAAGTCAATTTTATTTCAGTTTATTAATGCTTGCAATTTGCCTATAGTACATTCTTTCAGAAACAAGCACTGTCTATTTGATAGACCCTGCCGCCAAGTCCAACTTCAAGGCTTCTCAAAATGCAGCAGGCCAAATACAGTAATAGAATTATTTTTAAACTATATTGTTATTGTTTAAAATAAATATTGTGTAACATTTTTATTCGCTTGATTTTCTTTCAGGAAATACTTTGCCATAAGAAGTGAAAAAGATAAAAAACATGACTGGGCTTCCATTAAGTGGAAAGGTGGAGTGATGATGCATCCTGTTCAAAAAGATAAATGTAGCTGTGGAGTGATAGTTGTGAAGGTAATTCAGCATGAGTCAGAATATCCTTATTGTCATTGGCCAATCTGTACAATGACATTTAACAGTGCATCTCCATGAGTAGTTTATTATAAGTAGAATTATAGAATAAATAAAGCACACACCACAGTCACAGGCATTATAACAATGAATAAGATAAATAATGTAAATGAGAAAAAAAACTTTCTATAGCAGTATTTTCATTGAGTTAATGCCTGCACTTTGATGAAAAAACATTCAATAGTCAGAAGGTGCAAGTCTTAATTTACCTAAAGCACCTCCTGGACTGTAACAATTACTGGATTATGTGCTCTCCTGGCATTGGCAATGGTTTTACAGGGAGAGATGTGTTCTAATAATGCCCAAAGCATATTATAATTTTTTCTCCAGTTCCTTCCCTTCCATCACAGTGCAGCTATTAAACCCTAACCTGACTAACAGTGGTTAGCTCTGTTTATGTTATAACCAATAACTAGGTCCGACAGTTTGTAGACCATTCCGCTGGTACAGCAGATGAATAATGAAGAATGGCCCATTCAGAATGAAACCAAACAAAATCCTATGAATAGTATCATTAGATAGAAACCAGGATGTTCCATATGACTCATAATTGGCAGGAGGATTATGTTTTCATGCTATCATCTGTTGACCAGTTGGCTCTGTATGCAAAGTGATGCTGATCCACAGTGGAGGGATATCAAAGCACTTCATCAAAGTAAAGAGCTAAAGGTCTGTAGTCATTTAGATTGCTAATGGGTGTTTTCTTGTGGACAGACACAATATTGTTATATTTAAAGGATTTGGGGACAGGGCATGTAGACAGACAGAGGTTAAAGATATTGTAAACCTCTGCCGGCTGGTGTGTGGAGTGACTGAGTACACTCCCACAGATTCCATCCTGTGGTTCATCTTATGGAAAACCCTCCTAATGTCTTCTGTGCTTAGGCCATTCTGAGGTGGAGATGGTGTGGGTCCTGTTTGTATCTTTGCCACCTCAAACTGAATAAAGCTCATCAGTGGCTGCAGCATGTGGTAAATTAAAAAGCCCCCTTTCTGAATTAACTCTCAATCTTTATTCTGTATGTTACTTTTGCATTTTTTATGCCTTGCTTTAAGTTGGGCCTGGCAAAGCTGTATGTGTCCAAGTGACTGAACCTAAATACTATATTCGGATTGCAGTCTCATCCATGTTTTGGTTTCCATGTTTCTACCTTGACATTATTACTGTAGTTTAGTAGTTTTGGAACACAAATCTGCGCTTCCTTCTTGTAAAAATGAGTCCCAGTTCACATGCCATGTATTTGTATCTTGTGCATGGCATTATTGGACGTAGTGAAAGATCTGTATGCCTGGGTGAAACCTACAGAAGGAGGCAGCTGGTCCAGGTCACCAAAATAATAATGTGTTAAACTTTGTATCATTCCCTCATGTTACTGTATATATGGGCAAGAGTGTTTTTAAATCTGACTTCAAGTAACATGTTAATATTTGGGGTGCACATTTTTAAGTTTATTTAAATTAGTAAGGGAAATAAATATTTATAAAATACCTATTTGAATTAACTTTTCATCGAGTAATGAAAACAATATTTTCCAGCATTGAGTGTTTGTACAAATGAAAGTTATTAGGGCAGCAGTAAGTCAGTGGTTAGAGCGGTCGTCCTTCAAACTAAAGGTAGGTGGTTCGATTCTCACTCTCCCCACAGTTCATACTGTCGTTGTGTCCTTGGCCAAGACACTTAACACACCTTGCCTCCAGTGGCTGTAACACTGGTAATTACTGTAGAACAATGTAAGTCGCTTTGAATAAAAGCTTCAGCTAAATGAATAAATGTAAATGTAAATGTTATTAAATGTGACCTGTAGACTATATTAATTGTCTATTTGTTTTTGGTATCTTTAGATGGCCAAAGCAATAATGGAGGCATTTCCACAGCTTCCTAAAATGGATTTTTGTACCTCCAAAAAGAAAATGGCAGATGAGAGGAGGCAGATGGCTTTGGAAATACTGGAAGCACCAGGTATGTTACAAAGAACTTAATCCGTAGACTGTCTCCTTTCTAAACTTGCCCAATAGGAGGTTTTTTATTCACTCAAAAAGATACTTATACATATAGGAAGAGTTTGTGGCAGTTATCTGACCTGTCCATAAAGGGTTTTCATATCTGTACCCACCGAATAACAAGAAGGTAGGTACAGGCAGGTCACAAGTGAGAGTCAAAGTGGAGTTCCCCCAAAGTTTCCCCCTGTAAATAAGTTTTGTCATTGAGTGGTGGGGTGAGTGTACAAAGCATACAAAGCATAATTTTTATAATTTAATCCTTTTTAGTTTTTAAAGAAGATTCCATGTGCGCAATGTGTGCATCATCTAAGCCTCCAGGATCAGGGCCTGCAGTCGTCAACTGGGTATTGTAAAGCTACATATACAAGACAAAAAAGTGGTATAAGCACTTACAGATAATAAAATTAATCATGAAGTAATTAACTTTTCCCAACAGATACAGTGCGACACTTGTGGAAGATGGTTCCATGCTACGTGTATTTTAATGAATGAGAAAAATTTTGTAAAGGCCAAAAAACAAGATTGGATTTGCATTTTATGCAAATAAACAAATGAATGAAAATAGAATATAAAGTGCTGTGTCTGATTGTCCACATTTAATAGTAATGTTCAGCGTTGGTTTGGGGTCAGTGGGTCACATGGACCGCGAGCTATTGAAGAAAAACCCAGAAATAAACTGTTAAAAATTCACATAAAATATAATAAGCAATGAAATCCAATAAAAAGTGCTGTGTCTAATTGTCCACATTTATTAGTAATGTTCAACATTGGTTTGGGGTCAGTGGGTCACATGGACCGCGAGCTATTGAAGAAAAACCCAGAAATAAACTGTTAAAAATTCACATAAAATATAATAAGCAATGAAATCCAATAAAAACTGCTGTGTCTAATTGTCCACTTTTAATAGTAATGTTCAGCATTGGTTTGGGGTCAGTGGGTCACATGGACCCCGGGCTATTGAAGAAAAACCCAGAAATAAACTGTTAAAAATTCACATAAAATATAATAAGCAATGAAATCCAAAAAAAAGTGCTGTGTCTGATTGTCCACTTTTAATAGTAATGTTCAGCGTTGGTTTGGGGTCAGTGGGTCACATGGACCGCGAGCTATTGAAGAAAAACCCAGAAATAAACTGTTAAAAATTCACATAAAATATAATAAGCAATGAAATCCAATAAAAAGTGCTGTGTCTAATTGTCCACATTTATTAGTAATCTTCAACATTGGTTTGGGGTCAGTGGGTCACATGGACCGCGAGCTATTGAAGAAAAACCCAGAAATAAACTGTTAAAAATTCACATAAAATATAATAAGCAATGAAATCCAATAAAAAGTTCTGTGTCTAATTGTCCACTTTTAATAGTAATGTTCAGCGTTGGTTTGGGGTCAGTGGGTCACATGGACCCCGAGCTATTGAAGAAAAACCCAGAAATAAACTGTTAAAAATTCACATAAAATAACATAAGCAATGAAATCCAATAAAAAGTGCTGTGTCTAATTGTCCACTTTTAATAGTAATGTTCAGCGTTGGTTTGGGGTCAGTGGGTCACATGGACCGCGAGCTATTGAAGAAAAACCCAGAAATAAACTGTTAAAAATTCACATAAAATATAATAAGCAATGAAATCCAATAAAAAGTGCTGTGTCTAATTGTCCACTTTTAATAGTAATGTTCAGCGTTGGTTTGGGGTCAGTGGGTCACATGGACCCCGAGCTATTGAATAAAAACCCAGAAATAAACTGTTAAAAATTCACATAAAATATAATAAGCAATGAAATGCAATAAAAAGTGCTGTGTCTAATTGTCCACTTTTAATAGTAATGTTCAGCGTTGGTTTGGGGTCAGTGGGTCACATGGACCCCGAGCTATTGAAGAAAAACCCAGAAATAAACTGTTAAAAATTCACATAAAATAACATAAGCAATGAAATCCAATAAAAGTGCTGTGTCTAATTGTCCACTTTTAATAGTAATGTTCAGCGTTGGTTTGGGGTCAGTGGGTCACATGGACCGCGAGCTATTGAAGAAAAACCCAGAAATAAACTGTTAAAAATTCACATAAAATATAATAAGCAATGAAATCCAATAAAAAGTGCTGTGTCTAATTGTCCACTTTTAATAGTAATGTTCAGCGTTGGTTTGGGGTCAGTGGGTCACATGGACCCCGAGCTATTGAAGAAAAACCCAGAAATAAACTGTTAAAAATTCACATAAAATATAATAAGCAATGAAATCCAATAAAAAGTGCTGTGTCTAATTGTCCACTTTTAATAGTAATGTTCAGCGTTGGTTTGGGGTCAGTGGGTCACATGAGCCCTGAGCTATTGAAGAAAAACACTATCAAAGTTTATAATTTACTTGTTAAAATATTTGATAAAGTAATTTAAGCACTAAAATTTCATAAATACTGGTATAACATAATAGTGGTATTGTACTTAGCGTCATTGGACAACCAAATCCATTGAATATTGATATAAAAACACAGATTGATTTCCTTTGCTTTATTGTTTTCTACGCTCTTGCACAGTAGGGAAATTTACAGACTGTGCCTAATTGCAAGCTGAGGCTTTGAGACCGATGCTTTCACGAGCTCCGCCGCTGCTGTTACTCCAGCGCGAGTTCAGTTTCTGGTGAGCGTAGCAGATCACGGAATGTCTGTCGAATGTCCAATATAAAACTAACTTCACGCGTTTTTAGAGAAATGTTTTTCCTTAACAAAAACAACAGAAATTACAATATTAGTAGATTATTATATTTTCTTATAATTTATAAATCATAAACTGTGTATTATTAAATTGTTTCGAGTTGAGGATCCACACTTCGCAGCCATTTGATTTTTCATTTAGTCAGTGTAAATTAAAAAAGGAAAAATATATAAAATTGGTGAATGGATCTTTTTGTGTTTGGTTTTACACAAAATCGGAAAAGCGAAAAGGGAGCCCTTATATGATTTCATATTTAGCTAACTAAAATGGAAAACTGATAACGACTCATTTAATATTGTGATATGTAGCTAACAATTAGCCTCGTGGCTACACCAAGGACTGGAGTGGACTTTGGCCGTGAAGAGCACCGTGGAGAGCGGTGAGACCATAAATATATGGGTGGGACGTACAGAGGGAATAGCGTTTTAATTTAATTCCCATGTTCTGATCAAATCCACTGCAAAACCGGGTGATAGTTAGTTAGTTCATCAAAGTTATGCTGAGCTGAGAGCCAGAGGAGGCTCGCGGCTCTGAATCAGGACAGGTGAATGTGCCCCGCCCGCTGATAGAGCGGTGGACAGATGCAGAGGAGTATCGTGCTTCAAAAAATACGCTACAGGACATCAGAGTCCCCATGCAGTAAACTCCCTCTGTACAGCCGACCCACCGCTCTCATTGCCCCAAAAGCCTTCCCTTCTGCCCTGTTCTGAGCGGCCCCAGACCTGGTCTCGGCGGTCTGTCTTGCTTATCTGCCCCAGATTTTTTCTCCCTCAAGTGTTGTTCGTGGCTGTTTTTGCCCCATTGACTTCCATTATAAACACAGTTTTTGTGTGCTCAGCCAGGAGACTATATAATCCTGCAATCCTGATTGTTGGTGGTTTACCCTGTTGAGAAGAGGTCAAATTTGTGATTTTTACTGTTGACAACTATTTGAGTCAATTTAAGGCCGATTTATGCTTCTGCGTAGGGTGTGTGTAGAAGGTATGACGTAGTATATGCAGTGACGTGTACCCTACGCGCACCCTACGCCTTACCCTACGCCTTACCCTAAAAGTTCAAAGTTCAAAGTTCAAAGTTTCTTTATTGTCCCTCTTGGGAAATTAATTTTGCAGCATCATGCTCCTTAAAAACACACAACATAGAATTACACCTCAACAACTCAAGAGCAGGATCAACAATGGAAATCACTAAAAACCAAGATAAAAATGTGCAAAATGGAATTAAAACATGAATAAATATATTGTGCAAACAAGCAATTATTGTTGTGCAAAATGATTACAAAGTGCTAGGTGCCATTTAAGTGCCTCACAGCTGTCGGTAAAAACGACATATTTAATCTTTTAGTCCTACAGCCCAGAGCTCTGTAGCGCCGGCCGGAGGGCAGCAGCTCAAACTCCCTCTGAGGGGATGGTCTTGGGACTGCGCTATAGCACCAGCCTTCCTCTGCACCTGTCGGCTGTAAATGTCCTTCAGCTGAGCCTGACTCCTCCCGAAATCTTACTGGCCACTTTAACCAGACTACCCAGTCTGTTTTTGTTGGTCAGGAGAGGCTTCCAAACCAGGCAGCAATACAGAAGGATAAAACCGATTCAATAAAAGCACGATAAAACAATGTCATCATTTCAGTGGATACGTTAAAACTGTTCATCTTCCTCAGGAAGTACAATCGTTGTTGGACTTTTTAGAAACAGTATCCACCCAAGGCTCAAAACACAGTTTATTGTCCAGAATGACTCCGAGATATTTGTAGCTGTCGACCAGGTCAATGTCCGTGTTCTTGATGACAGTGGCTCTGGGGCAAGGTGGTGATTTGCGAAGTCTATTTTAATTTCCTTTGTTTTTAACACATTCATATGTAAAAATGAATGGTCACACCACTGAACAAAGTCATTAAGGACTGGCCCATGGTCCTGTTCATCCCCTCTGAGCAGGCTGATGATTACAGAGTCATCTGCAAACTTTAAAATGTGTCTATCCTTGTACACACTGCGACACTGGTTTGTGTACAGAATGTACAGAAGAGGGGAGAGACAGCAGCCCTGGGGTGAACCAGTAGAGGTATAAAGCACATCAGATAAAATACCATTCACTCTAACACACTGAGGTCTGTCTAATAAAAGTCCAATATCCAACCAACCAAGTTAAGATCAAGGTTAAAATCAGCCATAAGTCTCTCTGCCAGCAGGAATGGCTGAATGGTGTTAAAAGCAGAAGTAAAATCAACAAATAAAAGTCTGGCATGTGTCTTGGCTCCATCCAGATGTTTAAGAATAAAGTGCAACAGTGTGATAACAGCATCCTCCACTCCTCTCTCAGACCTGTAAGCAAACTGCAATGGGTCTAGCTGTTCCCTGACCTGCAGTAGCACCATGTCTTTAATGATTTTTTTCAAAAGTTTTCATAACCAAGGAGGTCAGAGCAACTGGTCTAAAATCATTCAAGGCTTTAGGAGTGTTGCACTTCGCACAATGACTGAGTGCTTCCAAATTTTGGGGACCTTCTGTTGTAGTAAAGACAGATTAAAAATATGTTGGAAGATGCCACAAAGTTGGTAAGCACACTTTTTTAATGTCTGTGCACAGATGTTGTCTGGCCCTGGGCTTTTGGGTTTGGTGTGGCAGAACAGCTTAGCCACAGTGTTTACCTCAACAGACACTGATGGAGAGGCTCGAGTCATTGCCCTGATGTCGGCAATCTTATCATTAAAATCCACTGTGTTGAACCGTGTATAAAATACATTAAATTCATCTGCCAAGTGTTTATAAGAATTAAAACCATCAAGTGCAACTCTGCTGACTTTATCATGTGACCCAATCATTGTTTTCATGCCATTCCAGGTTCTTTTTAAGTTGTTACTTCTTAGTTCAGCCTCAATCTTATCCTTATATCTCAATTTGGCTTTTTTAATTTCAGCCCTGATCTCCTTTCTCACAACCCTTTCTGCATTCACATCACCTTCGTTAAATACAGTTTTCCTTTTGATAAGCAGATCTTTCATGACCTTGGAAATCCATGGTTTGTTATTAGGATACACCTTGACTTCCCTGTTTGGGAGAACTGAGTCTTTACAGAAGGAGATGTAACTGCAGACAACATCAGTCAGTTCGTCTATGTCAGAACAAGAGTTCTGAAACACTGTCCAGTCTGTGCACTCGAAGCAGCCCTGCAGCGCCAGAGAGCTGTCCTCAGTCCACACCTTTACCTGTTTCCTAACAGGCTTTTCCCTCCTCAGCACCGAGGTGTAGGTGGGCAGAAGGTGGACTGTGTTGTGGTCAGAGGAGCCCAGTGCAGGTCCTGCCTTCGAGATATAAGCCCCTTTAATGGAGCCGTAGCACAGGTCCAGGGTTTTATTGTGACGTGTTGGACAGTTGACATACTGATAAAAACTGTTCAGGGTTTTCTTTAAATTACAGTGGTTAAAATCGCCCAGTGTATAAAATTGGGAGCAGCAGGTGAGATTGACTGAAGCTTATTTATAGTTTTAAAAACAATGTCAGCCGCAGACTTAGCATCAGCCTTAGGGTGGATATAAACAACAGTCACAAATATCTGCGGAACTCTCGGGAGGTAAAACGCGGCCTTAAAGACACGGACAGGAGTTCGATGTCCGGGAGACACATCTGCTCTCTTACAGTAATGTTGCTGCACCATCTCTGGTTTATGTAGAGACATACGCCTCCTCCCAGTGTTTTGTGTGTCACCTCTCGGTCCCGATCCAGGCGCAGAGGAGCGCCAAAGCCGCTTATTTCCAGCGCTGAGTCGCGTCCGCTTCATTTAACCAGGTCTCCGTAAAAGCCATAAGACACACATCCCTGTAGTCCCGCAGATGGATCACATTTCCCTGTAGTTCATCTATTTTATTCCTCAGAGACTGCGTGTTAGCCAGAATGATTGAGGGCAACGGGATGCGGTTTTTCCGCTGCAGCTTCCGGGTTCGTTTTTCACGCCGCCCGTTTTCCTCGCTTTCTAACTTTTTAACTGGTTTTGTAGAGTTTTTGTTGTGCACATTTCGTAATTCCAGAGGAAGATTCATAGTCTGTGTATTGACACTGGAGTCCGACATACTGTGCAGGTAGCTCCATTGTAATGCCAGTAGGAAATCACGAGTATCTGAGTGTTTGTGACTGCTGACTCCAAACAAAGTTTAAAATAACCAATAAAAACAGGGCATAAAAAGTGACTTCCATTCATCAAGTGCTCAGGAGTCATTAATAAAACAACAACATAAAAATAACCTCTTCCAGGTGGCTAAAAGACTGCTAAAAGACGTTAAAGCGTTAAAACAGACCGACACGCACACAGCTGCAGGTCGCCACAGAACAGCGCCCCTCCTTCCATCTCGCCCCTCCTTCCCTACACCGTACCTGACGCGCACCTCCTCCAAAATGTAACTACGCGTCACTTGGTAGTATTACGTTTCCTCCTACGCATTTACAGAATGATCTTCTGCACTCTGATCTGCCCGCCATTTTTAAATTCGAAATTCAGTGAAGAGCCAACATGGAAATAGATCAAGTGACCGGCGATTAATTGAAGAAGTGAGGAAATACAGCCATCTCCAACGTGGGTTTAGATGTAGCGGAATGCATGAAGAGATGGATGAACTCTCGAGACAAGGAGCGGGATCCAGGAGGGAAAAAATCCCAGCGTTTTATATACTACTATTTCCTATCTTGGCTGGCACCTGGTGTCAAACATTGGCTTATGGAGTCAAACTTTGGCGATAAGGTAAATAATGCACGTCCTTTGATGTACCTCTATTGTGTTTCGGTTAGCTAACTTAACTAGCAATGCTACCACATGGGGTATTGAGTTTTTTGCATAAATAGTATCACTGTGAATAGATTGTAATTTTATTTGGCTTACAGAATTTTATTTGGCTTACAGAAAATACAAATGCAACAATTTAGCATTTGCAATGTATGAATATGCAGTTACTATAGCTCTATCTATCTATGAATTAACAATGAATGCATCATCTTTTATGTATAACTTATACTATTTGCCATTTCTTTCATAATCACAGGATGGAACTGATACCAGCTCAAACTCCACTTGTTTATCGGATGTGAGACCTCCAGCCGACAGCGACGATGACCAACTACCAAGTGGTAGCCCCCATCACCAGTCATCTCTTCTGTCCCCGCAGCCATCTCTTCTGTCCCCGCAACCATCTCTTCTCTCCCCGCAGTCATTTCTTCTGTCCCCCAGTCCAAGAATGGCACAAAAAAGGAAGAGAAAAGAAAAAGATGACTGGGTCCAAGTGTAGGTTGCTCGGTTGGAGGCTCGGTTGGAGGAACCGAGGAGCAACAAAGACTGTGTCAAGGCAATGATGAGAACGACCGGTTTGGACAAACTGTTGCAGATATGCTGCGGAGGACCACAGAGCACGGGCAATGCATATAGAAATGCACTGTATCTGCAGTTTGCACTTTTGCTTTTATTAGTTTTTTTTTTGTATATTGTTTGCACTTTAGCTTTTTTATTTATTGTCTGTTCACACCAATTCATGCAGGTTCTACAGTAGTTTGCATCATTTGTGTAGTTTCTCTTTTACATCTATTTTTGATAATAATTGTAGATCATTGCACATGAATACATTGCATTGTCATGCCCATATTTGTATGTAGTTTACACTTTTTATTAAAAAAATACTGCTGTTTCAAAAATGTGTGTAGGTTATTGCAAATAAACATTAACAAATAGTTGCACATGTGTCTGTGTTTGCTCTTTTGCATCTATTTTTAATATACAATTCATAATCTACAATTCACCTGTTTTTTACTATCTTTTACATCAAACAATTTGTGTATATAGTTTGAACCAATTATGTTGGTTCCTGCTGTATGCATATTTTATAGTTCAGGTTACAGTAAATTAAGATATTAGTTAATTTATTTGTATAGTTTGCTCTTTTGCATCTATTTAATGTAAACAATTATATACCATTGTTACATGGTGCATTATCTTATACATAGTTTGACCATTTGTATGTATAGTACAAACTTTAAAAAATTAAATATCCTCATGTCATTTATTGGTGCATTATATTTTACACCAATACAAGTTACACACCAGGTTGACCACGACACACAGTGTTGTTTTGCCATGGCACAATTCCGTGGAGTGACTGAAATGTTGTTTCAAACACAGTGGAACCGCTCGTCAACTAGCGTTTTGGCGGTGTACTGCAGAGCAAAACAGACATACGCAGAAGTATAAATGCTCACGACGGCGTCAGCAGACACCCGACGCAGAAGCATAAATCAGACTTTACCCTTTGCTTAGGCCTGTACATAGAAAGCATAGTTTCTGGCTTTAGTTATATAGAGTTCTATAGCCTATAGTAGCATAATATTATGTGTGTGTGTGTGTGTGTGTGTGTCTGTGTGTGATGAGAGTGTTGAGATTTCTCAAATATATGTCAAAATAAAGTTTGTCACCAAAAATCAGCTCATTTGCTTAAATACAGTATAAATACAGTATAAAAGTTATGGCCAAAGTTACACCAGCCCTGTTGCCCTATTAAATAATATATCCAGTGAAATGTATAAACATTTTATGATTTTGTCAATATCTATGAGAATTCTTCTAAGCCCAGATCTATGTACTGCAAATTGTGACTTTGCTGAAGATATTTTAAAACTCTTTGTGAAAGATTTTGGCTTCATTTATGGTCTTGAATTTGTTGGATATAATGTGCATTCTTTGATACACATTGCTGAAGATGCACACAACTTCGGCCCTCTGGATAGAATTTCCTGCTTCCCCTCTGAGACATTTTTAGGTAAACTTAAAAGAATCGTACAGAGACCCCAAAACCCAGTGCAACAAATTGTCAGGCGCATCCATGAGAGGCAGAGTTTGGCAAAACAGAAGAAAACATCCATTTCCTCTCATCTTAAACAGCCCCATCTCTCTGGACCAGTGACTAATGAACTAGGAGCATGGCAGCAATACAGGCAGTACAATGATGGACAGATGTTAGTTTCTTTCTCCGTAGGGGGGAGAATTTTGATTGTGAAAAACATCTTGCTTTCTTCTTGTGACTCTGTCAGTGTACTGTGTAATATCTTTGAGAAACATGAATCTTTGTGGAGGTGTGGCTGTTGTACCATGCAAGTGGTTTACAGGACCTGAAGAAAGTGCTTGTTACTGGCCACCAGGACGAATAAACATCAGCAAGGCAGTAAAAAATGAAGTAGTTCCACATTCTGACTGGCTACAGTTTAAAGTGCGCGTATTGTTGAAATCAGGTAATGTTTTTTTTTTTTTTTTTTATTCTTTTAGTGTTGTTATAACAGATAACAAATAAGGTATGCTTTTTTATTTGTTGATGCCTATAAAGGAAACTATGCCCATGCAACAGCAAAACTTCAAAAGTCTCAAGTGACCTCTGACTTGCAGACGGAATCAGATTCTGGAGGAAACAGGGGAAAAGGGAAGCGAAAAAGAAGGTAAGTCTAACCTCAAATTCACACAAAAAGCGCAGCATAGAGTAAAACGTTTTCAAATGAGTCAATCTGTTCAAGACTCACACGGCTTTATAACACTAGCAGTAGCAGTAGCAGCAGTATTACGAGCAGCATGCTGCTACGCGCCGCAAAAGATAGGTTGCTTTAAATAGGTTGAGTTCTATTTTTGAAGCGTTTCTGAAACTAAGAATTGCTATTGTGACAGGCCTATTCATTGCTGAAGAATCCCTTTTAAGTAGTCACATAATTGAGTTTAATTTGAGACACAATATAGATTTTTTTTTGTTCTGTTTCATCAACTAAAATGGTTCCAAACAAATGTATGAAGTGCTTAAGCTGGTTAAGTTGAGTGGGTTGCTCAAATTGATGCTGAATTGTTTACAAACACTGTTTACATGAGAAAGTAACTGAGAAGTGAATCAAAAGATGTTAAACACCCCTGAATTGTACCTTGTACAAGTATATAATTGTTCTTCATATTTTGTGCATTTTAAGGCCAGTATGTCTGTCAAGCTCAGAAGAGGATTTGGATAGTGCTGGTCATGATCGTCCACCATCTAGTATGCCTTTACCTCCCCACTTCCAGAGATCCGCCAACCGAACACCCTCCTTTGCCGAGATCGTCCATTTGTCCAGTCCCGCCACCTTCAACATCTTCAGCGCTCGCACCAGACCGCAGACTTCAGCATGGAGCTAGTTATGCTACATTTAGGGATGGAAATTCTGCACGACTTCTAACCCTCCTGGAGGAAATTAAGGAGACGCAGAGGTGCATGGAAAAATGATACAGTCTCTTCTTGCACAGCGTGATGGAAATACTGTTGCAGTACTACCTCAGGATATTCTTCCCACTAAAGATTGTCTCGGATGTGGAAGCAATGGAGCTGAAATTGGCAGATCATTCCGTCCTCAAAGAAGTGGTATGTAGAGCCTTCTGTCTTTTCTTTTTAAAGGGCATATTGCAGTTTAGAGGGCCCATTGAGTCAATTTGTAGAAAAATAATGTAGGTACTCAATTTAGACTTGTAAGTACATTAATATTTGACTTCCTCATTGCAAAACCGGATGTGACATAAGAGGAGCAGTCGATTTTATCAATAGAAAAACAATAGATTCCAATGACAGTTTGGGCATTGAGGAATTTGTAAATGTTTATTTAATCTTCCTATATGTACTGATAATCCTCTTTCTCATTAGGTTGCCGTGGTGGCAGAAATTGGAGGTAGCACGGTGGATGACGCTACAAGCAGAATGATGGCTTTACTTTTAGAGCACTCCCTGTCAAAGGAATATAATTTTGGGACATGTAAAGTGGGAGTGTTAGATCTGGAGGTGGAGTTGGTGGACCACTGTAATACCAGAACTCCTCAGAAACTGTCCAATTAAAAAGTGTTACATTTTGGACCCTAACAACAATTTATATGTTAAGCAAATATATTAAACAAGATCTTATATACCTAACTTATGAATAAGAAAAAAAAGGTTAAATCCAAAGCATCTGAACATAGGTTTCAAGAAGAAGACGTTTCTCCCTTGTCCAAGAGACTTTGTGAATTCTAGTTCAACTGTATTCCTTTGAGGACAGCAATGTCCAAATCTTGTCCAGAGAGGCCAGATGTGTCATAGTTTGGGGTTTTGTTGCGGGTATTTGTGTTTTTCTGTTTTCAGCGGGGTTGAGTGGCAGGAGGCGGGGCTGATATCTCCAAGACTTCTGTTTAATTAGCAACACCTGTTCCCACTCCCTTGATTAGTCCTGTTCATGTTGCTTCACAATTGCCTCACCTGTTCCCCCTCAGTAATTGCCGTGCCTACAAAGAGCCGGTTTCCTCACCGTTCTTGGTCAGTTTGTTTCGTCTCTTTAGTCTCCTGCTGTCTAGTGTTCCTGCCTACCAGCTCGTCTCCTGCCCTCAGCCCCGCTCGATCTTGGTTTTGAGTGTGTTTTCTTTGAATAAAGACCGTCTTCGGCACCTACCTTACGCCTCTGCCTCTGCTCTGTGGCCTAGTTCCTGTAAATGTAATGCAAACATTGAGATGCAAGTGTAGTTTGAGTTCTAACATTATTCTCTCAACAGACATTTACATCGGTAGTCTGGTGTTATAATCGATTTGCTTTTGGTGTACTGTGGAGTGGGTAAAACTGTTTTAATGGCAGGCTACAGGGATCTATTGACTCGCTAGCCTAGCACCGGCGAACTATGCAACTGGGAGGCCTGGGTGATATTTTTTGAAAACTGTCTCCACTGATAAATAACATATAGACTGACTTGGAAATGAGGTCTGATGTCTCCCCTTTAAACAATACCCCATTGTAAGTACACATTGATGTCCTAAGACACGAAACGAGCAGTTTGTGTGAGAAAACAAACATGATTTATATAGACAACGTTCTTGTGTTTCACAGAAGTCATACAGGTTTGAAAATACTTTCCTTTTGAAAGGACATTTAATTTTGGGTCAGCTAGACCTAACTTAAACACAAGACACGTAAGATTTTGTCAGGAGGGTTTGAAGCAGTGTGCCTTTCAGCAGTTTACATGTTCTGCCTCTATTTCGTGTGTATTTTACTATGGCAATACTCACGCATCTGAAGATCGTGTGGCTGGGTAATATTTGTTCCCAAAATCCCTGGATCAGGAGGGAAACATACACAGGAATAGTACATATTTGTTTTTACTTACTAACAGAGACAAAAGCTTGCACAATTTTACTCACCAGCTCCAAAACATATTATGATGACTCATCATTTTGACTGAACGGTAGCAGCCAGGCCTATATCCCGCCATCAACAGTAGATTCAAAACCTAGTTTGCAGATTCTTCTAGAGTCAAGGAGTAAAGTTATGGTTCGAGTTCCTCTCTGTCTAAAAAGACAATGTTCTCATTTCACTCATTGTAAAGCTCCTATGCTAATCTAAATAACTGTTAGCTGACAATATTTACACATGCAAACATCACATAATATTAGCATACTACATTGAAATATGTAATTGCGTTTAGATTATTAACTTAACACACTATATTTTGATGTAACGCTAGCAGATTTTTTTAAATAAAAAGTTATTTAACGTTACCTTCCTCAGATTGCATTATGTCCTTTCTGGCGTTGTTAAAAAAATCGTTGTTCATCTTCCGTGTTTGTTCTTCATTTACATCCTGCAACTCGCTCAAAATAAAAATGTAGCAGTCCGATGTAAACCAATCCATGTTTAAACAATGTAAAAAGCCACAGTCTGAACCGAAGTAATACTGAATATCCCGAGCAGCAGCGCCCGCCTCACTCACTCACTCACTCACTCCAACTGAGGTATTCAAATTTGAACTGTAAAGGCGCGCATAGTTGTTATTGGCCAGATTCCTGGATCACACTCCAATCATGCTCAAAAACACTCAGAGAGACAGCCAATAGTGTGGTAATTTATCTAGTTGTATTTATAGGCTGGCTGTTATTTGATCAATTGGTTAAATTGTGTTTTCATTGAAGTGCATGATTAAAAATTAAAATTATGGTAACTTATATACCATAGGCTATATAACAACATACATTTACCACTGCTTTGCTAAACAGCAATTTAGCAGAGCAAACAGATTAATGAACAGAGGAAAAACACTGCATATGTATTCATAAAAAATCATGTATGTAGACCTAGGCTATATGAAAATCTAATGGATTGGTATTATGGTGACATTAGAGTTACATTCATGTGACCCATATGACCTTTTTGCACCCTTAACAAATTCTTGATCTTTCCTATAAGAAACACTTTTATGCCTGCCTAGTGCATAATAATGTCAATTTGTTTTTTCACCCTGTGTGGCACTGTTACACAACCTATTGGTTTAGGGTTAATCCAACACTTGTTTACCATTGGCATAATTAATTACAAGTTACCACAGGTACCTCAGGTTTAGGCAAGGCTTAAGTCTCTGACTAAAATGCATGTTTGAGCTGTTTTACCTGAAAGCAACTTCCACTGACATGTCTTAAAATATGTCAGTGCCATTGTTTTGTCTCAAGATGCACACATAATGTAATTATTTTTATATAAGGCACATTTTTAAAAGCTAATCGCATGCCCTAATTAAACTAAGGTCTAATCCTGTCTTAATCTAAACTCTGTCTGTGAAGCCTGGTCTGGGTTAAGGATTAAGGTTAACCCTAACTTGTGTCTACAGACTTTTATTTAACAGCATGGATACTTTTTAAGGTGTTGACTGCAGTGGTTATGCCTTTAGCATTGATACAGTACAAAGATCTTCTCACTATGACAGCTTGTAATGTATTTTAGCAAAGAGTGTTTGTATGGATTGTCCCTATAAGCTATTGGTGCCATAGACATACATAAGAAAGGCTAGATGTCTCACGGCGCAGTCTCCGACGGCATCACCGGCGGCCATCTTGAAGCAGGCAAGCTTCCTATCGGACTCCATGGTACCTGATGTAAGGTGAGTGATCTGCACGAACATAAATACTTTTATCTCGCTGAAATCTTGACGGATTTACAAAATGTTTGATTTCTTACAAACGTTAATAATGTGGCTATAATTCTGGATGCGTGAACATGTTGAAATTGCAGCTTTTCTTTTCGAAAGACGACTTAATCGTGCAGCATAGTTGTGTATCACGGCTAACGTTACTTGTGCAAGTTATCAAGGCTGAGACCACCATCGAGCTGTTCAGTTATAGTTTTACTGACACCAATAACGATTTTATGACAACCAATTTTTTTATCTATATTACAGTCATTGTGAATGTGGTTGTAGTTATTAGCTGGCTTTGAGTGAGACCTAACGTTAGTAGTTACAGTTTAGCTGCTACCCAGCAATTTTACATCAGTGGGAGAGGCAGAATTGCTCTTTCTTTTCAATATAACTTAAGTTGCACATGATTTCCAATCGGTTTGGTTTGTTAAAAACATCTTATTATTTTTATTTTTTGTAAAATGTGTTTTCTGAAGACATGCACATTA
>JALDNG010001286.1:0-106519 GCA_024349245.1 Neodontobutis hainanensis
TCTTGTCTCACAGGCCTTGGACAGCCATGTATTTAGTGCAAGCAGCCGACTAAATTTATTTATCCTTCTGTCGATGTTTAAGAACAGTGCACCTCCACTACTGAAGTGATTTGTCAGAACTGCTCAGAACAGACTTCTAGGACAACTAGGTCCACGAGTCGAAATGACTGCAGATTACCCAAAAGAAGCTCTGCCTTTGCACAGACAGAGTCACAGACAGACTCAAAGAGGACATAAAGGACTTTTTCATTTTAACAAAAATGGCTTCCAGCACACCCTCATAAACCATCTGGCCTTTCTGGCCAAAATTTAGACATTGCTGTCCCCTTCAGTTTCAAGGTAAATCGTGCAAGGCTTTTATCTTAAAACTGAAGGGGACAGTGCTGTTATCGGTAAACTTAAATATGAATTGTACTGCCTCTTGACCTTTTTTCTGTATGGAGATAGTTAAATTTTCCCATGCTATTGTAAAAAGTAAAATAAAAAAATATAAAGCTATGTTCTTGCTTTGTGGCTTTATTTAGTCTCAGCCCACATGCTCAGTTACATTAATATACTAGTGTAATAGTATATGATGTACAAATACACAAATTAAAAAATATATTTTGTTGTTGAAATAGAAATACAATTAGACAGTGATGGTGATTTAAAGAGCACTTGTGAGTTGTGATGGCAGGACTCTAAGGTGGGTGAGGAGGATGCTACAGACCTGAATATTGCCCCCCATGGTAATTTTTTAGCCACACTGATGCTACAATCACTTGAAAAACTGAATACAGTTAGCAGTGTCCACTATTTCCATATGAGTGGTGGGGAGGGGCTGTTTTAACATTGGTGTCAAATTTGATACCCCCTCCATTTATGACATGTTTGGAAATATCCTGTTTCATTGTGTGACTGTTTTTGCAAGCTGATAACTTAGACATTTTTTTCAGTATTTAATTTGGAACATTATAATTTTCATAAGGCATTTTGTCCTGGATCTGCTGCCATGAGCTGCCATGAGACAGTTGAGAAAGCTCTGTGATCTTCTGTTGCACTTTGCCTTGCAGTCTGAAGCTCAAAACAATACTTAGCTGTGATAGTTCTATTGAAGGTCATGTATTTAATTGTTTAGGCTTCAAAGCCACACTGTATTTCTATCTAAGATCTACACTTGCAGCCCCCAGCACAGTCTTCAGCATCTTTGAGCCAAATCCCAGTGAGCAGTGGCTCAGTTCAGACAGATCCCAGGAAAACCAGGGATTGTGGAGACATTTTAACTCTAAATACAAGGTGGTGTGAAGCAGTAGCACAGGCACGAGGTGATGAAGCAGGCTCAGCCAGAAGAAGATTCACAGAGGCACAGGCCCAGTTATTTGACATTACCGTGAAGTTTACACATTAAAGCACAAAATGCCCTCCTCCAGTACATGTGTCCCCGATGGTGAAGGGAGGCGGGGCCTTTTCGGTACGGCTTTAATTGTTATTGGTCCTCTACTATTGTCCTTAGTAAATGTGCTGATAAGGGATAAGTTATACAGTTAAAGTCAGACTAGCTTAGACTAGATAACCAGATAATGTTAGAATATGTGCTTTAATCAAACTTTTCAATTGCAAGGCCTAAAGGTTATTGGTTTGTGACCAGTTTGATTTTTTTTTATTCCAAAGAGCCGTTGTTGTTGTGAGAAGTGCTCAGTTTCTTTAACCTCTTGATTTACCTTCCAGTCGTTGGCCAGTCGTCAATGAGAGACCTGCATTGTCTTGTCATTAACGCTCCTGCATGAGCTGTGTTAAATCACTGGGATGGAGGTCCGTAAGCAAAGCTACAGCTGCCCTCAGTGCAGACACAGCTTCACTCAGAGCCTTGTGCTGGTGAAAACATCATGTTGGTTTTAATGGAAGACTGAAGAAGACTGCACTCCCTGCTGCTCCAACTCAACACAGCTATGCAGGACCTGGAAATGTGGCCTGTGACGTGCTGTGGGAGGAAGAAGAAAGCTGTAATCCTGTCTACAGTGTTTGGTTTCCTACTGTAAAGAACATCTTCAGCCTCATTATGAAAAGCGTTGTGTCAAAGATCTTCAGGACAAAGTTCAACAAGAGATCTCTGGACTTAAGATGAAATACACTGAGCTGGAGAAACTTTCACACAAAGATGACAACAACAAGTTTTAGACAACTTTCAATCTCTGTCCAAACTTAGCAGACTTCAGACTCGTCAATGTCAGCAAGACCCACTCCCTTTTTTGACATGGTTGAGCTGTGACGGAGGACAGAGACAAACTACAAGACACTTGTCCACTGGATCCAGCTAAGGTTCAAGCACGACAACAGAAAGCTCCCACATCAGAGGAGCACCCTGTCTGTGCTCAAGTGCATGTCTCAGATTTTCACACTGCTGATGAGAAAGAAGGTCCGATGTTCGCAGGAGATCAAATCCAACCTGGACAAAGAGGTCATTGCGTCACCAAACTTCTGGATAAACTTTAACAAGACGTCTGTGACTTTTTAAATAAATTTTTAGCTGATGCTTTTATCCATCCATTTTTACTGTTCTACAGTAATTATCAGTGTTACAGCCACTGGAGGCAAGGTGGGTTAAGTGGCCAAAGGACACAACAACAGTATGAACTGTGGGAGGCGAATCAAACCACCTACCTTCCAGTTTAAAGACAACTCGCTACCCACTGAGCTACTGCCACCTACCGACTTAAAGTGGAAAGAGGCTGAACTGGGAAGTTGTTTTTATCAAAATTACCAGTTTTGGAGAACTTCCCATTAGTGGCTCAAATTTATCCTTCACAGATAGAATTGCTTGAGGTTAAAACTCATATAAAAATAAGATAAAATAACTCAATAAAATGAAGGATCTTTTGTGACGATATTACAACAGAGACCCAAATGGAATTATCGCTTTCTGACCGAGCCATCGAGCAGAGATGAACTCTTACAATACATGTTTCTACATTAGATCCAAACACAGTAAATGCACAGCTGTCTCTTTCCAAAGATGATCGAAGAGCAACATTAATGCGAGAGGAGCAGATTTGTCGATGGCGCCAGGTCCTGAGCAGGGAAAGTCTGAGCGGCGCTGTTATTGGGAAGTGGAGTGGAGGAAGAACGGTTCACTGCGGCAGTGGTCTACAAGGACATGACAGGCTCCATGACTGGCGTGGCATTGTTCAACGACAAGTCCTGGGCTTTGGAGTGCAACATCAGCAGCAGTTATAAGTTCATAAACAACACGGTCAAAACTAGTGCTTTGGGGCCCTGGGCGTCCGGATAGGAGTCTGGATCACAGGGAAGGGGTCCTGGCGTTTACAGCGTCTCGGATACAATGACACTGCTCCACAAAGTGCGGATCACTCAGCGCTGCAAGACTATGGTTTGGTGGATATCAAGGGTCCTATGCTGAGTTCTGTGAGCTGGACAGAAAAAAACGATGACCCAACAAGTGCTACTTGAAGCATCCTACTAAAATTAAAATTGTTCTTATTTGACTATATACAGCTGCAGACAGACAACATGGCAGTTAACAGTGCAGAGCTCGCTCCAAAGAAGGCACCCGTTTCATCCGTTGTTTGGAATTAGTTTGCTTTTAGTGTCAGATACACATAACAAAACGCACATTGCAAAGTGTGTTTAACCCTTGTGCACTAATGAGACAAAAGTGTCCTTTTTCACAATTTTTTTGATAACTTGGAGGTTGTTTTGTATTTATCTATGATATTTGGTAAAGGTGTGTATTTTATAACAAATTTTGAAATTTTAAACACAAATCAATATTACTCTTTTTGCACTGTGTAACCTAAATTGTTACACTCTTACCATTTGAGGACAAAAAGTCCTCTTCAAAACATATTAAAAATACTATATGTTAATATTTTTTCTATTTTATATGCCAGTGTATATGATCGCATCCCAAAATATTGTAAAAATCAATAAAATATAATATTTTCAGAAATCTGAATGCAAAGTGAAATTTTCTTGGGGATTATTAGAGTATTGATGTGCCATTGATTGGCAATAACATTGATTTTGATGGATTTTAATTTTTTTTTGTAATGTCAGATTTAAAAAAAAGTTACACTCTTACCATTTGGGGACAAAATGTCCTCTTAAAACATCATAAAATAGTACATGTTAATATTTTTTCTACTTTTTTGTTTATAAATCTCTTAATCCACTTCAGTCTAATCATAAATGTCAAATATTGAAATATTTTCACATTTTTAACCCTTTAAATAGTGTGTATGATGGCAGCCCAAATACTTTTAAATCAGCAAAAATTGCAATATTTTCAATAATCTGAATGAATACAATTGTCTTGATTATTAGAGTCTTGGATGTGCATTGATTGTAATAACATTGATTTTGATGAATTTTAGGTTTTTGTAATGTCAGATTTAAACAAAAAGTTACACTCTTTTCATTTGGGGACAAGGTACAAGGGTTAAAAATTGGTGCAAGGTAGCAGCACTTTATTCCAGCATCTTAAACAGAGGCATGTAGCCAGAGTATGTGTGCCTCTCAAGAGAACAAGACCACAGTTAACACACAGCTAAAAAACAAACTACAATCTTAGAAAGATTTTGAATTGTAACCCTATGACAGAAGGGATTGGAAAGCATCTGATTCAGTGGTGAAATATATAGCAAAGATTTGGTGCCCATATACATGGTTTATTGACATGATTAAAGTTCGACAGGTATGTGCTACCAAGCCGGAAATATTTTGCTAAAGTTGCCTCACCTGTACAACAGTACTATGAAAATATCGCTAGAGAGCTGATGTCGTTTTACTCTGCCATGACCTGTGGTACACTGAGACATAGATGCAGTATATTGACTGTGCATTTTATTGAAAACTGGACTCTATCTGCCTTCAGACAGCTTACTTTGATGACCATAAATGTGAATCTTGACAAAGACCATGTCTGTATTACAACAGACAGCGCAACATAATAAAAGCTCTGAGAGACAATGGTCCAACCTCAGTTTGGACATAAACTATGTTTATGGTAATCTTGTCTATTCATTCAACAGCCCAATTAATGCATTTTTAATTAATGCAATTTAATGAAATCAATACATATTTCTACAAAATGTACATGCATGATTAATCATAATGGTGTGTGTGTGTTATAAAATTTTAATTTTAATGTTTAGAAACTGCTAGTTTTCTTCAGGTCATGTCAAATTTATGTCATGTCCTTCCTGCTAATCCAAGCAGGAAGTAGACATAACTAGACTGAGACATGGCAAACTGCTGTAAAATTGTACTGTGTTTTCTCCTTGCAAGGATTAAAACCTGGCCATTGCTTGTTAAAATATAATCTGTCTCTGTGTCTCTCTGAATAAATATAAGGATATAAATAAATTCCTATAACAGTGTATGTGCATATTATGTGTGTATGCCTCGATCATGCCATTGGGGTAAGTTAAAAGGTGGTTGCTACATTTTCCTATAGTTGGAAAAAAAGAGGAGAGATGAGTGAAGTACAGGCTGAGCTTGGTCTACCCACTCATCAGCTGGTAACTGAGTCCCTGACCAGATGGAGTTCACGGCAAAAATGATCGAAGGTTTCTCAAACAGGAGAAGGCCATAGTCCGTGTCCTGGGGTCCGACAAGAAAAGCCGTCATCTTGTGCCCACTTGGCAAGATATTGAGGTTTTAGAGTCTGTAAATTCTGTCAAGGCACTCCAAGATTTTACAGACGCCCTGTCCGGGAGGCTTATGTCAGTGTCTCCTACATTAAACCAGTGCTGCATTTGTTCAAACAATCTCCCACAGCCAGAGGAGGAAGACACAGAACTCACTAAAACAATAAAAGAAACATAATTCAGTACCTTGATGACAAATACAGTGACCCTGTGAAGAATGAACTCTTGGACATGTCCTCACTTATGGACCCCAGTTTCCGTACAACCTACATTGACCCAGACAAGGTGGAACAAGTCAAGAAAAGAGCTGTCACTGAGCTGATGTCTCTGAGTCTGCCTGCTGAGAAATGTACACCACAACAGCCTGGTCCAGCAGTCCAGGTGAGCCAATAAGAAAATGACTTTAGCTGCTTTCTTCAAGAAGAATGTGCCAGAGTCATCTTCTCACCAATCAGAGGCAGTGAAAGTAGAGACAGAGCTGGCAACTTAACTACTAACCCCAGAGGTAGACCCAGACACTGATCCACTTCAGTGGTGGAAACGTCATGACCCAAACTTCCCAAGGCTCAGTAATCTGGCCAAAAATTACTTGTCTGTCCCTGCTACAAGTGCCCCATCAGAGAGGCTTTTCAGTGTGGGAGGGGGCATTGTTACATGTAACCGGGCATGCCTCAAACCAGAGGTAGTAGACATGCTTGTCTTCCTGGCTAAAAATAAAGAAGAATGTTGAAACTAAAGTAATGGATGCAGATGTTTCATTTTGTTTACAATTTCAGGGATTCAGGAAAACTGTTTAAAGTTTTGTTTGCACTTTATGAATACCACTGTGACAAGTATGTATTTTTGTAATAGATCTAATTTTGTCATTTACGTTACATTTATTGAAGTTATTAGAAAACTGATAAGCTACATTTTCACTGTTTACAATGGCAGTGCCTGCCATCTCAATTACAAGCATGTTTTGAGGCTTGTTTCCTGTTAACACTTATGCACAAAGGGGAAATTTAGATCAAACGGCATAAGCAAAAATCAAAACAAAATAAAGAGTACATATGTTTTGAGCAATTTCTTTGTCGGTTGTAGTTTGTTTTTAAATAGAAAAAAAAAACAATTAAACTTGAAAATCGGGTTTGGTGTGAAAAAATCTGAAATAATTTTTTTAAGCCATATCGCCCAGCCCTAGGCTCTACCAAAGCACTTTACGTCATGTTTTCCATTTACCCCTTCACACACATATTTACACCTGGGGCTGACAGACAGGGGGGCAACCATACCATAAATTAATGTCTAGTTGATTAATTTTTACGTGCTTTTATCACAGTACTGCGACACTCATGCACAAAAGGCTGCAACTTGAGGGCAGACTTTGACACTAGATGGCGCAAGAACAAACCATTCCATCAGTGAGCGTATCTAAGAAGTGCGTCGTATGGAACAAGTAAATCTCAATAAAGCGCATAGTCTTAAGTCTCCTCCAAAATATATTTGTTGAACGCTTCTACCAAAGTAAAAAATAGTCATTTACTCACTTCTGGACCACAATAATCTTAATAAAAAATAAAAACGACATATGTATTGTCAAACACTTGTATCTTAAAGGAGGTAACTTATGTGTCTTTTAGGACGATGCTAGGTCAATGTGTGCCAATTATCACAAAAACACTTTTAGTACATATTTGCTCTAGTAGTGTTGTTAGTCAGGCCTCTAGTCTTGCAATTAAATATAGAGTAAAATAAAACGGCTACATAATGAACAGTTTGTGGACAGTAAAGTAACATATTCAGTTTGACCAAGTCATAAAATCTGTGAATAATTCGTGTTTTTCGCTACCATCATAACAAATCTGCAGCATTAACACAACTCTGGTATGTAGTTAGTTAGCAGATATTACATGGCTTTTATCTTAAGTTAGCAATAAAGTGCTATATTTAGCTAATAATTAAATTGATACTAAGTGTTGAAACATTGACACTTTAATATAAAAAAGCCCAGAGAGTTTTTGATACTGTTTAGACTCTTCATTAAACATATCATTTTTATTTATGATTTATTTTTTATCCTCTCAGGACTACAAGGTAGTTGTATCGCTACTGCTTTGTTGTGATGTTTAATGTAAAGTTGCCTAATGTATCATCTTTTTTAATGTAGAGCCTAAGATGTTAGATGATGTACAGTGTTAATACATTCTCCAGCTATAGGCCTACATATAGAAACAGGGCCTAACAGCAAGGTGAATTTATATAGGCTCTATGATTGTATTAAAAAGTGATTATTGTGCTTATGTGCAAACTAAATACAGCATTTTAGGATACAGTACAATACAGCAGTCCGTTTTGACTTTAAACATAAACACGGTTTATTTCAAAGTTTAAAATGTAAGTACATTATCATTGTAGGTGCAATATTAAATATAGCCAGCTAACTTTATTGAGTGAGGGGACAGCTACATAACAAATTTAAAGTGTGAGCAGTTGTCATTAGGAAAAACCTGTAGAAACTATTTTAACAGCAATTATAATTATATAGGCTCTAAGGCTATTTTAAACTGGATTTGGTAAAGTTATTATTGGTTAGGCTACATCATTATTGTCATTGTAATATATTCAATCTGGACTGGTTCACAATGAAATAGTTTACAGACAACTTGTTAACAAGTAGTGTATCAAGCCAACATAAGTCAGATTATTTATTTGTCTTTATAAAGAAACACGTGTACTTCCTACAGTGTAATGCTTTTCTTTATTTACAGTTTAATCATAAGTTTAAGTAACTGAGTTAATATAAATTGAATAAGTCTGAATATAAAATAGATTTTAACATCTCGATTCAGAAATGTATGTACTTGAGCTACAACAAAAGGATCTGGTAAGTATTGATATTAATTGATTATTTTTGTAAAAATAAATAGCACATGCACTGCAGGAATAAGCCCCACAGTGGAGGCACACATGTTTGCAGGTGGAGCTTAAATAAATGTAATGCAAATATGGATCAAAGAAACTTTTGGTTTGTTTCAAAGCAACATGAACTCTCTTGTGTCCTAAGCCTATTCTACAACAAAATGTTTCAATGACTGTTAATTCTTTAACATGACTCAACTCCCTCTACCTTTAGATTTTCTCCTGCAGCCGACACTGTGTTCATCCACAGAAGAGTTTGGTAAAAGATACTCAGCTGGTTAGTGCTTTAAGTCTGTATTAATTATATTTCATATATGATCAGACCCCAAACTATCTCAACAAAAGAAGTCTGTAAATTATATCTATTGAAAAGAGCATATGTTATTCTCCAACGTTTACCAGTGAGCTGTGAGCTTTTGACCACATTAAGAAAACTGAAAGAAAAACTTCCAAGATAAAAGTTTTTGTACAAAGTGTTTATTGAAAATAAAAATGTCTATTAAAAACATGTACAAAAATGTTCATGCAGCTTCTCATCTAGAAACAAATATTACCTATATTGCAGAATATGTGTACAGATACTGTAACTATCTTAGATTACAGATCTCAGCACAGTCCGCAACATCTTTGAGCCAAATCCCAGTGAGCAGTGGCTGAGTGAATGTGGTCTGGACTCTGTGGATGAGAGTCATTTCTTGGGTGACACTGTAAAAGGACAAAACGCCTGCATCATAATCAACAAAAATTCCTATTTTGTTGGAAGGAGGAGCTGTAATAGTGGTGCTAACTCTGTTATACCAAAATATAAAACCATCTTTGTAGCAATCTAAAGCCCAAGATTTTGTATTATTCCCAAAACTGCACTCATCGGAAGGTCCTTCTTTTCTAATGTTTTTGTAAGCCACAGCAACAGAAAAGTAATCCTCAAATCTCCCCTTCACTTCCAGGTAACAACGACCGATCAGAGTCTCTTTGCTTAGCACCTGAGCAAAGTCAGTGAATCGTTCTGGGTGATGGCAGTGCTCCTGGTCCTGGTTCATGTATCTTACAATGTTGTTCTCTGTGCTCAGTGAAAGCAGCGAGTGTGCTGTATTTGGATCTAGTGTTACGTTGCAAGCATGTCTCAAGAATTCAGTTCTTGTTGGATGATTTTGTAGCTGGACAACAAAATGTAAAGTGTCCAAAAGCTCTGGACGGAAACCATTTGCAGTTTGTACTGGGAAGTTCCCTTGTGGTAGAGCTAACCACTCTTCTGTGTCCACTTGTGAGTGCATTTCCACTTGATGAAGGGCAGGCCAAGTGTCTGTTGGCAAAATGTCTTCCTCTGATGCTGGTACTATGTCCTCTTCTGCTTCATATGTAGGTTCATCCAGGAAAAAAATGTCTTGTAGTTTGTCCCTGAGCTCTGCTACAGCAGCTGTAAGCACATCTAAGAAAGACAGTGGGGCTGTCTCACTGCTGGATGAGTCAGAAGCTTCACAGAGTTTAAACAGCGATGGAAGTGTGTGTAAAAACTGGTTATGGTCCTCAGTCTGTGAGAGTTTCTCCAGCTCAGTGTATTTTCTCTTCAGTCCAGCGATGTCCTGTTGAAGTTTGTTTTGGATGTCTTTTCGCTCTTGGATTCCTGTTGAGATCTGATTTTTCTCCTCACTTCAATCCTCCTTCTCGACACCAGAAAATTTATCCGTGTAAAAATCCTTTCACTCTCTTCGACAGCTCTATCAGCAGAGTGGTTGACAACATTTGCACCTTGTTGTAGTGTGTCTATTTCTTTCTGTTTGTCATGAATTACCTGTTGGATTTTCTGCCTACTGTCTTGTAAAATTCTTTGCATCTCAGTCTTTTCTGTTGCAGCTGACACTGTGTCATGGCCCTTGTGTTCATCCAGGGAGCAGAGGTAACAGATACACTGCTGGTCAGTGCAACAGAACATCTTCATTACTTCGTTGTGTTGAGAGCAAATGTTGTCTTGAAGGTTCTCAGAGGGTCAATCAGCTTGTGCTTCTTTAATGCAACCACTTCATAATGAGGCTGAAGATGCTCTTTACAGTAGGAAACCAAACACTGTAGACAGAGTTTTACAGCTTTCAGCTTCCCAGAGCACATGTCACAGGCCACATCTTCAGGTCCTGCATAGCTGTGTTGCGTTGGAGCAGCAGGGACTGTCGTCTTCTTTAGCTCCTCCACCAAAGCAGCCAGCATAGTGTTTTTCACCAGCACAGGCCTCTGAGTGAAGCTCTGTCTGCACTGAGGGCAGCTGTAGCTTTGCTTACTGACCTCTACATCCCAGTGGGCTTTAACACAGCTCATGCAGTAGCTGTGCAGCTGAAGGTCTCTTGGTCTATTTGAAGTCCTCTCTCTGCCATTTTTCTTGTAGAAATAGGACTCTTTGTGATAATGCTTCTTCAGGTTTTGTGTGCTTAGGGTTATTTGGGCTCTGCATTTATTCACTGTACCTTGTCACACCCACCCATCGAAGGTTTACTAGGAATAATTTGCATTGAGTTCATTCCACTGTACTGAAGGGGTGGGGTATCACACTGCTGAAGAGGCCTACTGAACTCTGAATACTGAATATATATATATATATATATATATATATATATATATATATATATATATATATATATATATATATATATATATATATATATATATATATATATATATATATATATATATATATATATATATAACTCAAATTTTGCAAACTCACTCTTGTTATTGTTTACACATAATTTAATTTAGTCATTATCAGAAATTTTGGATTATCCCTTTTGGAAGCTGGGAAGCAAACAAAACTGAACTGTAAAGATTTGATCAGGGTTTTAGGCTGTGAAACTGCTTCACTCTCTGGTTGATAAAACAAATAAATACAACCAAATGGATATGTTGTATTGTTAATCACTTGCAGAGATTAAGAAGGATCTGTGTGTGAAGTACAAAAGACCAGGTAAATTGGTGAATTAGAGGAAGTCATTAAAAATGTTAGTAATTATGAATGCATTGTAATTTCTGCTAAGGTGTAGCCTTAGTGAGTGTATATTAGAGCAGGATAATATCTCGCCCCATTCATTCAGATAACCTTTTCCATAAAGGTTATCAGTTATACATTTTCTTGCCTTGAACCTGAAGAATCTGAAGACGCATGTATTTCAGAGCCTCAGTGTAAGCTGATGTTCCTTTTCCTCCCTGACAATTTGTTAAAATCGGGTTCAATTAGACCTGCTACAGAGTTTGAACATTAATTGTTGTGCATTGTGGCAGTATGTTTATGACACAGACTGTAATATATTACATTATACAGACACTCTTTTCATTTGTGTACTACTATATTATGAGTTTTATTGGCTGGCTGATTTTGTTAGATGTCTATTTTGTTTAGTCATTGTGCTGATGGGTTTTGGGTATTTACTAAGTCTAATAGAAAGGCTAGATTGACCTACAAGTTAATTATTTTATCAGAGGGAGTTTCCTACCCTTTCTAGTTTACAGCACTGTTTTTATTTAACAAAATAAATAACATAATTGTGATCTTTGTTGTAGTTTCTACACTGTTGTCATTGGGTGAAGTGTCTCACATGATTTTTATTTTCAGAAGCAGAGGGTGTTTCCTCATGAAGAGTAGAATATAGCTCTAGTTTAGTACTTCTGATGAAAGATAAGAGTAGACTGTTAAACAGAGATGAGCCCCATGCCCTTTTATTTTTGTTTTAAAGAACACTAAATATCCAGCTTGATAATATATTTAATAAACTTTTGAGAGAAAAACTCTGAGTATATATTTGTAGATCTATACTTGGATCTATTGGATCTATACTTGGATCATGATGCAGGCCTTCTACAGAATCCATGAGTGGATGACTCTGATCCACAAAACCCACACCGTGTTCACACGACTTCAAGGATTTACCTTGAAGATGAAGGGAAACGCTGAAATCTGTAAACTTAAATTAGACTTGTATTTTTCTGCCTTTGGTCTTGTCTACAGCTTTTTCTGATTTCAATTGGGATTAGTAAATAAATTGAAAATCAAAAATTATTTTTATCCAAGTTTTCTAATATTTATAGTTTCTCCTCAATCGTTTTAACACATTTCTCCAACCCAAATCTAAAATAAATTCTATTAAAAACCCACAATGACACAATCCTAAATGAACAAAATACTTTAGAACTGCTTTTAAAGCATGCATTTTTATAAAAATCCATGCACACGTTTAGTCATTTCACACTACCAATGAAAACTGCTGTTCTCAGTGAGTTAGTGCAGTAAGCATTGTTTTCATACTTTGGAAGATAATGAATATTGTAAAAACTAAAAGCCTTTGTCTTGCACCATTGAAAAGATTATAAATATAGCTTTTAACATTGTGCATTTTAATAATTCCATAGAATTTATGTTTTTCTGGACTACAGTTCTGGTACTTTACCCTTCTAGCATTGAGTTTTATATCTCTCTGTTAGCGTCACTGTTTTTCTTTACATATTTTACTAAAAATAGTGATATTGGAACATGCCTATAATAAATAAAAAACAACAGATAGCTGCCTTGTATATTACAGAGCCTCACAGTTTAGCTGGTGATTCCTGAGGGAGTAATATCTGGTTCGGCCTGGTCTGACACACAGTATATGCCCATCCATTGGGATGCATGGTGATAACACATATTCAAAACATTAGTTTAATCTTTCCATTGGCTTCCAACAGGTTAAAACGACTAGAGTCCTTACATTACATTGGTATTGAGTTTCAGTTGATAATGATGCTCTTAATTTGTGAAACCGTTTAAGTTATTATTTGTCAAGGCCATTTACTGAATCTGAATAATCTTTTGAGGTAAAAAGGAGCAACAAATTACTAACCAATGTTTGTCAATGCAAGTGAAACTGACAATTGTTTTGGAAATGCACAGACCAGTTTGAGATCACACTTCTGAGATGTCACTGAGTTGTTGATCTACAGAGCTATCATTGTGAGAGGGGTTTGGGGGATGGCTGGTGAACAGTGCTCAGTGGAGGTGGGGTCATTTAAATATTGACCTTTGTCTATAACCTGGTCATTTACTTTGAGTCGTTTGCCAGTCGTCAACATGGTACCTGCATTGTCTTGTCACTAATGGTCCTGTCCAGGCAGAAGTATGGTCATTCCCTGACTAATCATCATAAAACTTGCCAGAATGCAGTTTAGTGAAAAATTATTTAAACCAAATACTATGATAAATTGCAGGAGCTCTTATCTAATAATCTCAAGCCAAGATCCTGATATAACACTTCTTAGTGTTAGTAATTTATAAGAAAATACAATTCGAAATTTTAACAGATGTGCATACCTTTTTTCTAATAGAATCTGTTACTATTGAATCATTGCATGTGTATGTGTGAGATTTACGACTGTAGACATAATTCTATTACTAATATTAAGTATTAAGATGTACTAGGGTAAAAAAGAAGGTTATTTTGTTAAATCCATTTTATCTGAGTGACTCAATTTGCTTAGATAGGCAGCAGGACATATGTTTATAAATATAATGAATAAAAATATATGACACTGCAGTAAATAGCTGCAAGAACATATACACTTCACACTACACGATCTGACCCTCTTTCAAGTTACGTTGTACTCTAGACCAGTTTTGCCGCAACAAGTTGGGACTTTCTCTGAGACTAAAAGGTATCTGTATCTTTGTCCATGTTCACTCTGGACATGAATTTGGACATTCTCATACAATACAAATAAACAGGACCGGACTCAGTCTCTTGGAATTAGAGACGAAACGTCTTCACCTTGAAAACTGAGTGCTTTTACTTAAACCTTTTTTAATACAGATTAACAAATAATTCTCCTTTATACAAGTGTATTTATATACACAATTACAACAATACAATTGGATATAATATTAAAGAGTAAGTTGACTATTTATTAGGGTTATTTTGGAGTTCTTTGTTGATTTGTTAGATTTAAACAGCAATATATTGTGATGGCAGGACTCTAAAGGCCTGTTCACACCGGGACGAATTTCACGCTGCGATATTCGCCGGCTTAAACCTCGTGACTAAACAAAGGGCGCCAATGTGAGTGTTCATACCGGCGGCGCCACGCCGTAAAGCTTAATTTTTTTACAAATGCCTCAGGTTTGTTTTTTTGGTTTGACACGCATCAAAAACTATATACGACCAATTAGATTAGCGCTGTTGCTCACGTGTCTGGAGCTTCTGAAGTTACAGTAAAACACAACTTGGGGTGCTCAAACACAAAACGGTCTTGCCGAGCACACATACGTAACGGCAAAGAAGATATACGCCAAGTAGCGCCTACACTGCCGGGAAGAAATAAGACAAAGATGCAAGGCAAGATGAATGAGTTGCGCCATATTCGTCGCCTTAAGATGGATGCTACTGGCTCTTCTTGATTTTAAAACTGGTTGTTGCCAAATCCCAGTGAGCAGTGGCTGAGTGAATGTGGTCAGGACTCCTTTGTGTCTTTGCATTCATCCAAAGAGTAGAAGTAACACTGCTGGTCAGTGTGGTAACATTTCTTTACACTGATTTATTTTCAGATGATAATATTGTTAGAGTCTGTGGTCCTCAGTTAATATTTGTTAGGATTTTGAAATAAGAAACATTTTTTATAACTGTTTTGTATGTTATTTGCACTCTCTGCATGATACACTGCACCATAGATTAGGACACTAAATATCTCTGTTTAAACCAGTTAGAACCAGTTGGTCACCCCTGGCTGGACACATAGTGGAAAACTACTGATTCAAAGCAGGAAGTGCCCTCTCCTGTGAGAAGTGTGGCCAAAGGTTAGTAACCGAAAGCATTGTGTTGACCAGGAGCACAACACGTGGGCTGACCTACTGTTAACTACGTGTTGTGACCCAGCGCTGGCTTGTACCTATTTCTGAGTGGAATTAAATGGACAAACTTTACATTGGTTTTATAGTTTTATTGAAGAAATATTAGTTCCAGCACTCGTACCAAAGAGCTGGGAGAAACTGGTTCTCGGAGTAACATGTGCTAATAAGGAATAAGTTATACATTTTAGATCAGACTAGTTCAGACTAAATAACCAGAGAATGTTAGAACAAGAGCTTTAGTCAAACTTTTCCAGTGCAACAAGAAGATAAGAGCAAGAACTAAAGGTTATTGGTCTGTGACCAGTTTGAATTATTTTTTTAATTCTAAAGAGCCATTGTTGTTTTTAGTTTTGCTCAGTTCCTTTAACGTCTTGATGTACCTTCCAGTTGTTGACCATTCGTCAATGAGAGACCTGCATTGTCTTGTCATTAACGCTCTTGCATGAGCTGTGTTATATCCCACTGGGATGGAGAGGTCCGTAAGCAAAGCTACAGCTGCCCTCAGTGCAGACAGAGCTTCACTCAGAGCCTTGTGCTGGTGAAAAATGAGTCGTCAATGAGAACCTGCATTGTCTTGTCAATAATGGTCCTGTCCAAGCAGTATCACCATTCTCTGAATAATTATAATGAAACTTCCAAATGGGCAGTTGTAGGATTTCAACGTCTAAACTCACTTTGGTTTAAAACTGAACTTTGACAGCTTTACTCTCTGGTATCTCTGTTTATGTTCTCACAGGTGCTTAATCTAAACTCTGGCTCACACAATAAAAATAACCTAAACATATTTGAACTAAAACCAATTATACAACTTGGTTATTTTAACTTTTTTTTTTAACTCATTTGGTTTTATTTGTAATATAATATATAATATTTATAATAAGAATTTATATAACTTATATAATAACCGTTTATATTTTCAAAGCCTCCAGGTTTAGCTGGTACTTCTGGAGGGGTCTTTTAAATATCTGCTCCAGCCCATGTTTGCCAATGCAACATTAAGATAATAGCAGTTGTTTTGGAGATGCACAGACCAGTTTGAGATCACACTTCTGAGATGTCACTGAGTTGTTGATCTACAGAGCTATCGTTGTGAGAGGGGTTTGGGGGATGGATGGTGAACAGTGCTCAGTGGAGGTGGGGTCATTTAAATATTGACCTTTGTCTATAACCTGGTCATTTACTTTGAGTCGTTGGCCAGTCGTCAACAAGGTACCTGCATTGTCTTGTCACTAATGGTCCTGTCCAGGCAGAAGTATGGTCATTCCCTGACTAATCATCATAAAACTTCCCAGAATGCAGTTTAGTGAAAAATTATTTAAACAAATACTATGATAAATTGCAGGAGCTTTTATCTACTAATCTCAAGCCAAGATCCTGATATAACACTTCTTAGTGTTAGTAATTTATAAGAAACTACAATTCAAAATTTTAACAGATGTGCATACCTTTTCTAATAGAATCTGTTACTATTGAATCATTGCATGTGTATGTGTGAGATTTACGACTGTAGACATAATTCTATTACTAATATTAAGTATTAAGATGTACTAGGGTAAAAAAAGAAGGTTATTTTGTTAAATCCATTTTATCTGAGTGACTCAATTTGCTTAGATAGGCAGCAGGACATACGTTTATAAATATATTGAATAAAAATATATGACACTGCAGTAAATAGCTGCAAGAACATATACACTTCACACTACACGATCTGACCCTCTTTCAAGTTACGTTGTACTCTAGACCAGTTTTGCAACAAGTTGGGACTTTCTCTGAGACTAAAAGGTATCTGTATCTTTGTCCATGTTCACTCTGGACATGAATTTGGACATTCTCATACAATACAAATAAACAGGACCGGACTCAGTCTCTTGGAATTAGAGACGAAACGTCTTCACCTTGAAAACTGAGTGCTTTTACTTAAACCTTTTTTTTAATACAGATTAACAAATAATTCCTCCTTTATACAAGTGTATTTATATACACAATTACAACAATACAATTGGATATAATATTAAAGAGTAAGTTGACTATTTATTAGGGTTATTTTGGAGTTCTTTGTTGATTTGTTAGATTTAAACAGCAATATATTGTGATGGCAGGACTCTAAAGGCCTGTTCACACCGGGGAATTTCACGTGCGATATTCGCGGCGTTTAAACCTCGTGACTAAACAAAGGCGCCAATGTGAGTGTTCATACCGACGCGAAACGCCAGCGTAAAGCTTAATTTTTTTACAAATGCCTCAGGTTTGTTTTTGGTTTGACACGCCGCATCAAAAACTATACGACCAATTAGATTAGCGCTGTTGCTCACGTGTCTGGAGCTTCTGAAGTTACAGTAAAACACAACTTGGGGTGCTCAAACACAAAACGGTCTTGCCGAGCACACATACGTAACGGCAAAGAAGATATACGCCAAGTAGCGTCTACACTGCCGGGAAGAAATAAGACAAAGATGCAAGGCAAGATGAATGAGTTGCTGGTCGTTGGTGTCGGAACACAAAGAACTATATGGCTAATGCAACATCGATTACAAATATTTCTTGCTCTCTTCTTCTGAGGGAAAAGTGAGTGTCAGAAGCGTAAAGTTGCGCAGCGCCACCTTGTGTACTGGGGTGTTTCTGTTTTACATTAAGGGCCATCTAATGTCAGGAAATGAATTTGCATGTTCACTCGACTCATCGTCAGTGAAAATTGCTTGGGTGTGAACACAAACGCGTTGAAAAACGCTGGCGAATAACGTGCGCCATATTCGTCTCGCCTTAAGATGGATGCTACTGGCTCTTCTTGATTTTAAAACTGGTTGTTGCCAAATCCCAGTGAGCAGTGGCTGAGTGAATGTGGTCAGGACTCCTTTGTGTCTTTGCATTCATCCAAAGAGTAGAAGTAACACTGCTGGTCAGTGTGGTAACATTTCTTTACACTGATTTATTTTCAGATGATAATATTGTTAGAGTCTGTGGTCCTCAGTTAATATTTGTTAGGATTTTGAAATAAGAAACATTTTTTATAACTGTTTTGTATGTTATTTGCACTCTCTGCATGATACACTGCACCATAGATTAGGACACTAAATATCTCTGTTTAAACCAGTTAGAACCAGTTGGTCACCCCTGGCTGGACACATAGTGGAAAACTACTGATTCAAAGCAGGAAGTGCCCTCTCCTGTGAGAAGTGTGGCCAAAGGTTAGTAACCCGAAAGCATTGTGTTGACCAGGAGCACAACACGTGGGCTGACCTACTGTTAACTACGTGTTGTGACCCAGCGCTGGCTTGTACCTTTTTCTGAGTGGAATTAAATGGACAAACTTTACATTGGTTTTATAGTTTTATTGAAGAAATATTAGTTCCAGCACTCGTACCAAAAGAGCTGGGAGAAACTGGTTCTCGGAGTAACATGTGCTAATAAGGAATAAGTTATACATTTTAGATCAGACTAGTTCAGACTAAATAACCAGAGAATGTTAGAACAAGAGCTTTAGTCAAACTTTTCCAGTGCAACAAGAAGATAAGAGCAAGAACTAAAGGTTATTGGTCTGTGACCAGTTTGAATTATTTTTAAATTCTAAAGAGCCATTGTTGTTTTTAGTTTTTGCTCAGTTCCTTTAACGTCTTGATGTACCTTCCAGTTGTTGACCATTCGTCAATGAGAGACCTGCATTGTCTTGTCATTAACGCTCCTGCATGAGCTGTGTTATATCCCACTGGGATGGAGAGGTCCGTAAGCAAAGCTACAGCTGCCCTCAGTGCAGACAGAGCTTCACTCAGAGCCTTGTGCTGGTGAAAATGAGTCGCCAATGAGAACCTGCATTGTCTTGTCAATAATGGTCCTGTCCAAGCAGTATCACCATTCTCTGAATAATTATAATGAAACTTCCAAATGGGCAGTTGTAGGATTTCAACGTCTAAACTCACTTTGGTTTAAAACTGAACTTTGACAGCTTTACTCTCTGGTATCTCTGTTTATGTTCTCACAGGTGCTTAATCTAAACTCTGGCTCACACAATAAAAATAACCTAAACATATTTGAACTAAAACCAATTATACAACTTGGTTATTTTAACTTTTTTTTTTAACTCATTTGGTTTTATTTGTAATATAATATATAATATTTATAATAAGAATTTATATAACTTATATAATAACCGTTTATATTTTCAAAGCCTCCAGATTTAGCTGGTACTTCTGGAGGGGTCTTTTAAATTTCTGCTCCAGCCCATGTTTGCCAATGCAACATTAAGATAATAGCAGTTGTTTTGGAAATGAACAGACCAGTTTGAGATCACACTTCTGAGATGTCACTGAGTTGGTTAACCTACAGAGCTATTGTGGTGAGAGGGGTTTGGGGGATGGATGGTGAACAGTGCTCAGTGGAGGTGGGGTCATTTAAATATTGACCTTTGTCTATAACCTGGTCATTTACTTTGAGTCGTTGGCCAGTCGTCAACAAGGTATACCTGCATTGTCTTGTCACTAATGGTACTGTCCAGGCAGAAGTATGGCATTCCCTGAGTAATTATCACATTAAAGTTCAGTTTACAAAAAACTGTACACTAGATAACATGATAACATGTACTGTTTATTGCCTACCTTTTCATTAAAAAAAAAAAATAAAAAAAAAAATTGTCATCTGATGGTGGAAGCAGTAGCTCTGTCTGTACATGTGCACATCTTATCTACTGCTCAAAACAAAGATCTTGCTTAGTAACAAGATCTTGTCACTATTGAAAAAAGTTATGGATTATGAATGCCATGTTTTTAACTTTTGAACAAGGTTCTCATCTCTCCGTTGATGTAATGAATCTTAAGTAGACATTCCATTAATAATTGAAAAGCTAAAAAGCACTAACAGTTAACCTTTGTTTTCAAGCTCTCCAAAAGTCCAAGAAAGATTTGTTCAGGTCTGAGTGATTCAATTTGCTGAAACGGGCAGGACATGTTTATATAAAATTTAAATAAATAAAATGTATTTTGTATCAGTCCTGCCAGCACAAGTTGAAGAAGGCAACTTCCTTTTGAGATGGGACTTACCGAGAACAGAATATGTATCTCTGGCCATGTTAACTCTGGACTTTAATCTGGACTGAGAACAGCTTTGTCTTTGTGCGATTGTAACCAAAACAATTTACAATTTTATGTTAAGTAACACCATAAGTAACAGCTTCTTTAACTTGTGCATTTAAATATTGATGACAATAATTCCTCACTTAGACATGAATTGTCAGCTGAGACATTCACACCAGAACCCAGACATGAGTTTCTATCATTCATCAGTCATTTAGCAGACACTTACAAGTAAGGAAAAGAATGGAAGCAATTTCAACAACACAAGGTAACAAAAAGCACAAGTGCACAAAAACTAGTCAGTTAAAACCTAGCACAGTACACAAAGCTAAGAATAAGAATATTTTTATTTTTTTTAAGAAAAGGAGGAAGTAGAATTTAGTGTTTGTCAGGCAGGTGTTGACAAAGAGATGTGTTTTCACGCGTTTTTAAAGATGGCTACAGAATCTGCTGATCTTGTAGCAGCAGTAGATCATTCCACCAATGTGGAACAGATCCAGAGAAGGTATGTGCGAGTGAATTTTTTTTTCCTTTTTGGGATGGTACCACCAGACGTTGTTCAGATCGCAGGGATCTGGTGGGGACATAGGTCTGCATTAGTGAGTGAAGATATGAGAGGGCAGAGCCAGTGGTGGTCTTGTAGGCCAAGAGCATAGCTTTGAACTTAATGCGGGCATCAACCAGGAGCCAGTGTAACCTAATGAAGAGAGGAGTTACGTGCGCTCTCTTTGGTTCTTTAAAGACCACTCTTGCCGCTGCATTCTGGATCAGCTGCAGAGGTTTGGTTGTGCAGGCAGGGAGTCCAACCAGTAGAGCATTGTAATAATCCCCTTTGGACAAGACAAGAGCCTGGACTAGGATTTGCGTGAGTGTTCTGAAATGGAAAGGTCTAATGAAATAACTTTCATACAAATACAGTAAATTATTGTATGTTCTGATCTAATAAAATCAGAGAAGCAAAGTATAAAAAACAAGAACAGATTTGCCAAACACCCAAAAAGATTCACTTGTTTTATTCAGACCTTAAGCAAAGAAGTTCTGACTGGTCGCATTCCTGGAAATGAAACTGAAATGTGCACAGTGTATAACAGTAGGAGGTGTCTACAAGGAAATACAGAGAATCATTATGTTGAATGTGTTTTAGGAAATAATGACGAATCTTGGGCCCTGTGTTTTACTGACGTCTATCACAGTTTGTGGCACAAAAAAATTGCCAAATCTCTCTTATCTCCTGAACTGGAATATTCGTGGATCATGATGCAGGCACTTTGGCCTTGTACAGAATTAATGAAGGGATGATCCACAAAATACATACCGCGTTCACTCAACCTCTTGAAGAGAAGGTCAAAGCAAAAGCACCTAGACTCATTTTCAAGGTAAAGATGTTTTGTCTCTAATTCCAAGAGACTTTATCAATTCTGAGATCAACCGGTAAGAGAGCTGAGCTTTAATCTCTAGACGGAGCGGTTTGACATGAAACTAATCCTGATAGGACCAGGCTGTTCTGGTCTCATAGTCGTTAGCTATGAAAGGGCAGAGTGACTCCTGATGTGAGAGTTAATAAAGGCTCAGGTGAGTTGTCAGTGTCACTGTTCCATTCAGGTGTTTTTGTTGTTCTAGAGTGAAACTGTTTTGTTTCAGTTTTCAAAACACTGTTGTAAATACTATGCAACATGAATTAAAAGCCAACTCCTCTGTTTAGGAGGGCTTTTCCATTTTAACAAAAATGGCTTGTACTGCAGGGGGGCTGCAGACTCAGGTCCACTACACTCTTCGCTACACTGAACTGCATAAACCACATTATGCGAGGGGATCTTGTCTTTAGGGTGGACAAGGTTTTGAGAGGACCGGAACGTTGTGTTTGTAGAAAAGCCAGTTTTTCAGACAAATCAGACATTTAAGGGATAACTACAACCGTCCCTTTTTTCCTCTGGTTCCTGTCTGTTTTGTTTCTGTGTCCTCTTGGTTTTGTTGAATGTCCATCTGGGGTATCCACAGTCTCTCAGGGCTTTACGGATGTGTTGTTCTTCTTTCCGTTTCCCTTCTGCGGCTGCGGTAACTTCTTGTGCTCTGTGCTGAAGAATAGCGTCCTGATGACTCCCAGCTTGTGCTGCACAGGGTGGTGGGAATCACACATCAAATATTGATTTGTGTTTTGGCTCCTCTATAAACTTCTACGTGTAGTGACCTGTTCTCACAAATAACCACTGCACAGTCTAAGAAGGCCAGGCTGTTATCTATGGCATTTTTCACGGGTGAACTTGTTGTTCTTGTCTTCAAGACGACCTGGATGACTGAGAATGTTCATAGACAAACTAAATTGATGGCATTTCAGTGAAATGCTCCACATCTGCCTTGATGCCCATAGAACATGAGCTGCCTGTAATAGATAATGGGTTCAGGTGGAGTAGTTGTAAGTTTAGGGAGGTTGGGTGGATAGAACCAGTTCTGTGTGACAACGGCTTTCATTTAATTAATATTGATTAATCACATGCAGGGCTGGTGCCTAATTCAGCAACCAAATGCTGAGGAGACAAACTAATGTTTAAAAAGTTAGCTCATTCATGGGATTTTCTCGCATTAAGATGAGGCGCACAAGGTTGAGTTGATTACATCTGTGCATTGTCTGAGTTGACCAGAAGTGACATGTCTTTCCCTGGTGGTCTAGTGGCTAGGATTTGGCGCTTTATATATAAATAAAATATAAATTATTAGTACAATTAAATAATGCAGAGAAAAACATTTAATTTCTTTAAAGTTCTGAAAACATCCTAGTTTTCATTCCATCAAAGAGATGGACTAACTGTGCCGCGTAGTTGACAGAATTTGAATCTATGCGGGGAATTCCCAATAGATTTCAAGTCCATCGCCAACTTCTTGGTGCTTCTATACTATTACATGTGTAGGAATGACCCATTTGGGTGTTTCAGGGAGTGCAGAAGATTATCCGTTAGCCTCCTGAACCCTCCTCTGTTCAGGTGTGGGCCCTTTCCTTTGAACAGGTCTACACATTGCCAAAACAAGTTGAAGTTATCAATAAAGTGTACCCCTCTTGTCTCACAGGCCTTGGACAGCCATGTATTTAGTGCAAGCAGCCGACTAAATTTATTTATCCTTCTGTCGATGTTTAAGAACAGTGCACCTCCACTACTGAAGTGATTTGTCAGAACTGCTCAGAACAGACTTCTAGGACAACTAGGTCCACGAGTCGAAATGACTGCAGATTACCCAAAAGAAGCTCTGCCTTTGCACAGACAGCCTTCTCATTCAAAGAGGACATAAAGGACTTTTTCATTTTAACAAAAATGGCTTCCAGCACACCCCTCATAAACCATCTGGCCTTTCTGGCCAAAATTTAGACATTGCTGTCCCCTTCAGTTTCAAGGTAAATCGTGCAAGGCTTTTATCTTAAAACTGAAGGGGACAGTGCTGAAATCGGTAAACTTAAATATGAATTGTACTGCCTCTTGACCTTTTTTCTGTATGGAGATAGTTAAATTTTCCCATGCTATTGTAAAAGTAAAATAAAAAATATAAAGCTATGTTCTTGCTTTGTGGCTTTATTTAGTCTCAGCCCACATGCTCAGTTACATTAATATACTAGTGTAATAGTATATGATGTACAAATACACAAATTAAAAAAATATATTTTGTTGTTGAAATAGAAATACAATTAGACAGTGATGGTGATTTAAAGAGCACTTGTGAGTTGTGATGGCAGGACTCTAAGGTGGGTGAGGAGGATGCTACAGACCTGAATATTGCCCCCCATGGTAATTTTTTAGCCACACTGATGCTACAATCACTTGAAAAACTGAATACAGTTAGCAGTGTCCACTATTTCCATATGAGTGGTGGGGAGGGGCTGTTTTAACATTGGTGTCAAATTTGATACCCCCCTCCCATTTATGACATGTTTGGAAATATCCTGTTTCATTGTGTGACTGTTTTTGCAAGCTGATAACTTAGACATTTTTTTCAGTATTTAATTTGGAACATTATAATTTTCATAAGGCATTTTGTCCTGGATCTGCTGCCATGAGCTGCCATGAGACAGTTGAGAAAGCTCTGTGATCTTCTGTTGCACTTTGCCTTGCAGTCTGAAGCTCAAAACAATACTTAGCTGTGATAGTTCTATTGAAGGTCATGTATTTAATTGTTTAGGCTTCAAAGCTACACTGTATTTCTATCTAAGATCTACACTTGCAGCCCCCAGCACAGTCTTCAGCATCTTTGAGCCAAATCCCAGTGAGCAGTGGCTCAGTTCAGACAGATCCCAGGAAAACCAGGGATTGTGGAGACATTTTAACTCTAAATACAAGGTGGTGTAGCAGGCCCCAGCAGTAGCACAGGCACGAGGTGATGAAGCAGGCTCCAGCCAGAAGAAGATTCACAGAGGCACAGGCCCAGTTATTTGACATTACCGTGAAGTTTACACATTAAAGCACAAAATGCCCTCCTCCGAGTACATGTGTCCCCAATGGTCGAAAGGGAGGCGGGGGCCTTTATCGCCGCTACGGCTTTAATTGTTATTATTATTGGTCCTCTACTATTGTCCTTAGTAAATGTGCTGATAAGGGATAAGTTATACAGTTAAAGTCAGACTAGCTTAGACTAGATAACCAGATAATGTTAGAATATGTGCTTTAATCAAACTTTTCAATTGCAAGGCCTAAAGGTTATTGGTTTGTGACCAGTTTGATTTTTTTTTTTTATTCCAAAAGAGCCGTTGTTGTTGTGAGAAGTGCTCAGTTTCTTTAACCTCTTGATTTACCTTCCAGTTGTTGGCCAGTCGTCAATGAGAGACCTGCATTGTCTTGTCATTAACGCTCCTGCATGAGCTGTGTTAAATCCCACTGGGATGGAGAGGTCCGTAAGCAAAGCTACAGCTGCCCTCAGTGCAGACACAGCTTCACTCAGAGCCTTGTGCTGGTGAAAAACATCATGTTGGCCATTTTAATGGAAGGACTGAAGAAGACTGCACTCCCTGCTGCTCCAACTCAACACAGCTATGCAGGACCTGGAAATGTGGCCTGTGACGTGCTCTGGGAGGAAGAAGAAAGCTGTAAAATCCTGTCTACAGTGTTTGGTTTCCTACTGTAAAGAACATCTTCAGCCTCATTATGAAAAGCGTTGTGTCAAAGATCTTCAGGACAAAGTTCAACAAGAGATCTCTGGACTTAAGACGAAATACACTGAGCTGGAGAAACTTTCACACAAAGATGACAACAACAAGTTTTTAGACAACTTTCAATCTCTGTCCAAACTTAGCGAGACTTCAGACTCGTCCAATGTCAGCAAGACCCCACTCCCTTTTTTTGACATGGTTACAGCAGCTGTGACGGAGGACAGAGACAAACTACAAGACACTTGTCCACTGGATCCAGCCGCCTAAGGTTCAAGCACGACAACAGAAAGCTCCCACATCAGAGGAGCACCCTGTCTGTGCTCAAGTGCATGTCTCAGATCTTCACACTGCTGATGAGGAAAGAAGGTCCGATGTTACGCAGGAGATCAAATCCAACCTGGACAAAGAGGTCATTCGCGTCACCAAACTTCTGGATAAACTTTAACAAGACGTCTGTGACTTTTTTTTAAATAAATTTTTAGCTGATGCTTTTATCCATCCATTTTTTACTGTTCTACAGTAATTATCAGTGTTACAGCCACTGGAGGCAAGGTGGGTTAAGTGGCCAAAGGACACAACAACAGTATGAACTGTGGGGAGAGCGGGAATCAAACCACCTACCTTCCAGTTTAAAGACAACTGCGCTACCCACTGAGCTACTGCCACCTACCGACTTAAAGTGGAAAGAGGCTGAACTGGGGGAATTGTTTTTTTTATCAAAATTACCAGTTTTTGGAGAACTTCCCATTAGTAGCTCAAATTTATCCTTCACAGATAGAATTGCTTGAGGATAAAACTCATATAAAAATAAGATAAAATAACTCAATAAAATGAAGGATCTTTTGTATGACGATATTACAACAGAGACCCAAATGGAATTATCGCTTTCACAGACCGAGCCATCGAGCAGAGATGAACTCTTACAATACATGTTTCTAATTACATTAGATCCAAACACAGTAAATGCACAGCTGTCTCTTTCCGAAGATGATCGAAGAGCAACATTAATGCGAGAGGACCAGATTTGTACGATGGCGCCAGGTCCTGAGCAGGGAAAGTCTGAGCGGCCGCTGTTATTGGGAAGTGGAGTGGAGGAAGAAACGGTTCACTGCGGCAGTGGTCTACAAGGACATCGCCAGGACAGGCTCCATGACTGACGTGGCATTCGGATTCAACGACAAGTCCTGGGCTTTGGAGTGCAACACCAGCAGCAGTTATAAGTTCATACACAACGCGGTCAAAACTCGTGCTTTGGGGCCCTGGACGTCCCGGATAGGAGTCTACTTGGATCACAGGGAAGGGGTCCTGGCGTTTTACAGTGTCTCGGATACAATGACACTGCTCCACAAAGTGCGGACCACCTTCACTCAGCCGCTGCATGCAGGACTGTGGTTTGGTGGATATCAAGGGTCCTATGCTGAGTTCTGTGAGCTGGACAGAAAAAACTGATGACCCAACAAGTGCTACTTGAAGCATCCTACTAAAAAGAAAATTGTTCTTATTTGATGCACTATATACAGCTGCAGACAGACAACATGGCAGTTAACAGTGCAGAGCTCGCTCCAAAGAAAGGCACCGTTTCATTCGTTGTTTGGAATTAGTTTGCTTTTTTAGTGTCAGACACAGAACAAATAACGCCACATTGCAAAGTGTGTTTAACCCTTGTGCACTGATGAGGACAAAAGTGTCCTTTTCAACTTTAATTTTTTTTTGATAACTTGGAGGTTGTTTTGTATTTATCTATGATATTTGGTAAAGGTGTGTATTTTATAACAAATTTTGAAATTTTAAACACAAATCCAATATTACTCATTTTTTGCACTGTGTAACCTAAATTGTTACACTCTTACCATTTGAGGACAAAAATGTCCTCTTCCAAAACATCGTAAAAATACTATATGTTAATATTTTTTTCTATTTTATATGCCAGTGTATATGATCGCATCCCAAAATATTGTAAAAAAATCACTAAAATATAGCAATATTTTCAGAAATCTGAATGCAAAGTGAAATTTTCTTGGGGGGATTATTAGAGTATTGGATGTGCCATTGATTGGCAATAACATTGATTTTGATGGATTTAAATTTTTTTTTGTAATGTCAGATTTAAAAAAAAAAGTTACACTCTTACCATTTGGGGACAAAAATGTCCTTTTCCAAAACATCATAAAAATAGTACATGTTAATATTTTTTTCTACTTTTTGTTTGCATAAATCTCTTAATCCACTTCAGTCCTAATCATAAATGTCAAATATTGAAATATTTTCACATTTTTAACCCTTTAAATCCCAGTGTATATGATGGCAGCCCAAAATACTTTTAAAAAATCAGCAAAAAATTGCAATATTTTCAATAATCTGAAAGCAAAGTGCAATTGTCTTGGGGGGATTATTAGAGTCTTGGATGTGCCATTGATTGGCAATAACATTGATTTTGATGAATTTTAGGTTTTTTTTGTAATGTCAGATTTAAACAAAAAAGTTACACTCTTACCATTTGGGGACAAGGTACAAGGGTTAAAAGCCGTTGGTACCAAAGGTAGCAGCACAAGAAATTTATTCCAGCATCTTAAACAGAGGCATGTAGCCAAGTGGGAGGTGTGTGCCTCTCGAAGAGAACAAGACCACAGTTCACACACACCCGCTAAAAACAAACTACAATCTTAGAAAGATTTTCAATTGTAACCCCTATGACAAGAAAGGGCCCCATTGGAAAGCAATCACGGATTCAGTGGTGAAATATATAGCAAAAGATTTGGTGCCCATATACACTGGGTTTATTGACATGATTAAAGTTCTCGACCCCAGGTATGTGCTACCAAGCCGGAAATATTTTGCTAAAGTTGCCTTGCCTCACCTGTACAACAGTACTCGTGAAAATATCGCTAGAGAGCTGGAGGGGGTGTCGTTTTACTCTGCCACAACGGACCTGTGGTCGAGTCGACGATGCAGCCCTATATGAGTTTGACTGTGCATTTTATTGAAAACTGGACTCTGCGAAGCGTCTGCCTTCAGACAGCTTACTTTCCCGATGACCATAAATGTGAATCTTGACAAAGACCGACTCGTCTGTATTACAACAGACAGCGGCACCAACATAATAAAAGCTCTGAGAGACAATGAGTGGTCCAACCTCCAGTGCGTTGGACATAAACTGCACAACGCGATAGGTAAGAGTCTAATGTCTATTCATTCAACAGCCCAATTAATGCATTTTTTAATTAATGCAATTTAATGAAATCAATACATATTTCTACAAAATGTACATGCATGATTAATCATAATGGTGTGTGTGTGTTATAAGAATTTTAATTTTAATGTTTAGAGTTACTGGGGGCTTATAGTTTTCTTCAGGTCATGTCAAATTCATGTCATGTCCTTCCTGCTAATCCAAGCAGGAAGTAGACATAACTAGACTGAGACATGGCAAACTTCCCGCTGTAAAATTGTACTGTGTCTGCTTTGCTTCTCCTTGCAAGGATTAAAACCTGGCTATTGCTTGTTAAAATATAATCTGTCTTTGTGTCTCTCTGAATAAATATAAGGATATAAATAAATTCCTATAACAGTGTATGTGCATATTATGTGTGTGTGTATGCCCCTCGATCATGCCATTGGGGTTTGTTAAAAAGGTGGTTGCTACATTTTCCTATAGTTGGAAAAAAAAGAGGAGAGATGAGTGAAGTACAGGCTGAGCTTGGTCTACCCACTCTTCAGCTGGTAACTGAGTCCCTGACCAGATGGAGTTCACGGCAAAAAATGATCGAAAGGTTTCTCAAACAGGAGAAGGCCATAGTCCGTGTCCTGGGGTCCGACAAGAAAAGCCGTCATCTTGTGCCCACTTGGCAAGATATTGAGGTTTTAGAGTCTGTAAATAAAGCTGTCAAGGCACTCCAAGATTTTACAGACGCCCTGTCCGGGGAGGCTTATGTCAGTGTCTCCTACATTAAACCAGTGCTGCATTTGTTCAAAAACAATCTCCCACAGCCAGAGGAGGAAGACACAGAACTCACTAAAACAATAAAAAGAAACATAATGCAGTACCTTGATGACAAATACAGTGACCCTGTGAAGAATGAACTCTTGGACATGTCCTCACTTATGGACCCCAGTTTCCGTACAACCTACATTGACCCAGACAAGGTGGAACAAGTCAAGAAAAGAGCTGTCACTGAGCTGATGTCTCTGAGTCTGCCTGCTGAGAAATGTACACCACAACAGCCTGGTCCAGCAGTCCAGGTGAGCCAATAAGAAAATGACTTTAGCTGCTTTCTTCAAGAAGAATGTGCCAGAGTCATCTTCTCACCAATCAGTGGCAGTGAAAGTAGAGACAGAGCTGGCAACTTAACTACTAACCCCAGAGGTAGACCCAGACACTGATCCACTTCAGTGGTGGAAACGTCATGACCCAAACTTCCCAAGGCTCAGTAATCTGGCCAAAAATTACTTGTCTGTCCCTGCTACAAGTGCCCCATCAGAGAGGCTTTTCAGTGTGGGAGGGGGCATTGTTACATGTAACCGGGCATGCCTCAAACCAGAGGTAGTAGACATGCTTGTCTTCCTGGCTAAAAAATGCGTAAAAGAAGAATGTTGAAACTAAAGTAATGGATGCAGATGTTTCATTTTGTTTACAATTTCAGGGATTCAGGAAAACTGTTTAAAGTTTTGTTTGCACTTTATGAATACCACTGTGACAAGTATGTATTTTTGTAATAGATCTAATTTTGTCATTTTCGTTACATTTATTGAAGTTATTAGAAAACTGATAAGCTACATTTTCACTGTTTACAATGGCAGTGCCTGCCATCTCATTTACAAGCATGTTTTGAGGCTTGTTTCCTGTTAACACTTATGCACAAAGGGGAAATTTAGATCAAACGGCATAAGCAAAAATCAAAACAAAATAAAGAGTACATATGTTTTGAGCAATTTCTTTGTCGGTTGTAGTTTGTTTTTAAATAGAAAAAAAAACGATTAAAATTGAAAATCGGGTTTGGTGTGAAAAAATCTGAAATAATTTTTTTAAGCCATATCGCCCAGCCCTAGGCTCTACCAAAGCACTTTACGTCATGTTTTCCATTTACCCCTTCACACACATATTTACACCTGGGGCTGACAGACAGGGGGGCAACCATACCATAAATTAATGTCTAGTTGATTAATTTTTACGTGCTTTTTATCACAGTACTGCGACACTCATGCACAAAAAGCTGCAACTTGAGGGCAGACTTTGACACTAGATGGCGCAAGAACAAACCATTCCATCAGTGAGCGTATCTAAGAAGTACGTTGAAGAATGGAACAAGTAAATCTCAATAAAGCACATAGTCTTAAGTCTCCTCCAAAATATATTTGTTGAATGCTTCTACCAAAGTAAAAAAAATAGTCATTTACTCTGTGTCAGTCACTTCTGGACCACAATAATCTTAATAAAAAAATAAAAAAGACATCTTTATTGTCAAACACTTGTATCTTAAAGGAGGTAACTTATGTGTCTTTTAGGGACGATGCTAGGTCAATGTGTGCCAATTATCACAAAAACACTTTTAGTACATATTTGCTCTAGTAGTGTTGTTAGTCAGACGCCTCGTAGTCTCGCAATTAAATATAGAGTAAAATAAAACGGCTACATAATGAACAGTTTGTGGACAGTAAAGTAACATATTCAGTTTGACCAAGTCATAAAAATCTGTGAAAAATTCGTGTTTTTCGCTACCATCATGAACAAATCTGCCAAGTCCTTGCAGCATTAACACAACTCTGGTATGTAGTTAGTTAGCAGATATTACATGGCTTTTATCTTAAGTTAGCAATAAAGTGCTATATTTAGCTAATAATTAAATTGATACTAAGTGTTGAAACATTGAAACTTTAATATAAAAAAGCCCAGAGAGTTTTTGATACTGTTTAGACTCTTCATTAAATCATTTTTATTTATGATTTATTTTTTATCCTCTCAGGACTACAAGGTAGTTGTATCGCTACTGCTTTGTTGTGATGTTTAATGTAAAGTTGCCTAATGTATCATCTTTTTTAATGTAGAGCCTAAGATGTTAGATGATGTACAGAGTTAATACATTCTCCAGCTATAGGCCTACATATAGAAACAGGGCCTAACAGCAAGGTGAATTTATATAGGCTCTATGATTGTATTAAAAGTGATTATTGTGCTTATGTGCAAACTAAATACAGCATTTTAGGATACAGTACAATACAGCAGTCCGTTTTGACTTTAAACATAAACACGGTTTATTTCAAGCAAAGTTTAAAATGTAAGTACATTATCATTGTAGGTGCAATATTAAATATAGCCAGCTAACTTTATTGAGTGAGGGACAGCTACATAACAAATTTAAAGTGTGTAATTGAGAGCAGTTGTCATTAGGAAAACCTGTAGAAACTATTTTAACAGCAATTATAATTATATAGGCTCTAAGGCTATTTTAAACTGGATTTGGTAAAGTTATTATTGGTTAGGCTACATCATTATTGTCATTGTAATATATTCAATCTGGACTGGTTCACAATGAAATAGTTTACAGACAACTTGTTAACAAGTAGTGTATCAAGCCAACATAAGTCAGATTATTTATTTGTCTTTATAAAGAAACACGTGTACTTCCTACAGTGTAATGCTTTTCTTTATTTACAGTTTAATCATAAGTTTAAGTAACTGAGTTAATATAAATTGAATAAGTCTGAATATAAAATAGATTTTAACATCTCGATTCAGAAATGTATGTACTTGAGCTACAACAAAAGGATCTGGTAAGTATTGATATTAATTGATTATTTTTGTAAAAATAAATAGCACATGCACTGCAGGAATAAGCCCCACAGTGGAGGCACACACCTGTTTGCAGGTGGAGCTTAAATAAATGTAATGCAAATATGGATCAAAGAAACTTTTTGGTTTGTTTCAAAGCAACATGAACTCTCTTGTGTCCTAAGCCTATTCTACAACAAAATGTTTCAATGACTGTTAATTCTTTAACATGACTCCAACTCCCTCTACCTTTAGATTTTTCTCCTGCAGCCGACACTGTGTTCATCCACAGAAGAGTTTGGTAAAAGATACTCAGCTGGTTAGTGCTTTAAGTCTGTATTAATTATATTTCATATATGATCAGACCCCAAACTATCTCAACAAAAGAAGTCTGTAAATTATATCTATTGAAAAGAGCATATGTTATTCTCCAACGTTTACCAGTGAGCTGTGAGCTTTTTGACCACATTAAGAAAACTGAAAGAAAAACTTCCAAGATAAAAGTTTTTTTGTACAAAGTGTTTATTGAAAATAAAAATGTCTATTAAAAACATGTACAAAAATGTTCATGCAGCTTCTCATCTAGAAACAAATATTACCTATATTGCAGAATATGTGTACAGATACTGTAACTATCTTAGATTACAGATCTCAGCACAGTCCGCAACATCTTTGAGCCAAATCCCAGTGAGCAGTGGCTGAGTGAATGTGGTCTGGACTCTGTGGATGAGAGTCATTTCTTGGCCGACACTGTAAAAGGACAAAACGCCTGCATCATAATCAACAAAAATTCCTATTTTGTTGGAAGGAGGAGCTGTAATAGTGGTGCTAACTCTGTTATACCAAAATATAAAACCATCTTTGTAGCAATCTAAAGCCCAAGATTTTGTATTATTCCCAAAACTGCACTCATCGGAAGGTCCTTCTTTCCTAATGTTTTTGTAAGCCACAGCAACAGAAAAGTAATCCTCAAATCTCCCCTTCACTTCCAGGTAACAACGACCGATCAGAGTCTCTTTGCTTAGCACCTGAGCAAAGTCAGTGAATCGTTCTGGGTGATGGCAGTGCTCCTGGTCCTGGTTCATGTATCTTACAATGTTGTTCTCTGTGCTCAGTGAAAGCAGCGAGTGTGCTGTATTTGGATCTAGTGTTACGTTGCAAGCATGTCTCAAGAATTCAGTTCTTGTTGGATGATTTTGTAGCTGGACAACAAAATGTAAAGTGTCCAAAAGCTCTGGACGGAAACCATTTGCAGTTTGTACTGGGAAGTTCCCTTGTGGTAGAGCTAACCACTCTTCTGTGTCCACTTGTGAGTGCATTTCCACTTGATGAAGGGCAGGCCAAGTGTCTGTTGGCAAAATGTCTTCCTCCGATGCTGGTACTCTGTCCTCTTCTGTGTCATATGTAGGTTCATCCAGTAAAAAAATGTCTTGTAGTTTGTCCCTGAGCTCTGCTACAGCAGCTGTAAGCACATCTAAGAAAGACAGTGGGGCTGTCTCACTGCTGGATGAGTCAGAAGCTTCACAGAGTTTAAACAGCGATGGAAGTGTGTGTAAAAACTGGTTATGGTCCTCAGTCTGTGAGAGTTTCTCCAGCTCAGTGTATTTTCTCTTCAGTCCAGCGATGTCCTGTTGAAGTTTGTTTTGGATGTCTTTTACACGACGCTCTTCGGATTCCTGTTGAGATCTGATTTTTCTCCTCACTTCAATCCTCCTTCTCGACACCAGAAAATTTATCCGTGTAAAAATCCTTTCACTCTCTTCGACAGCTCTATCAGCAGAGTGGTTGACAACATTTGCACCTTGTTGTAGTGTGTCTATTTCTTTCTGTTTGTCATGAATTACCTGTTGGATTTTCTGCCTACTGTCTTGTAAAATTCTTTGCATCTCAGTCTTTTCTGTTGCAGCTGACACTGTGTCATGGCCCTTGTGTTCATCCAGGGAGCAGAGGTAACAGATACACTGCTGGTCAGTGCAACAGAACATCTTCATTACTTCGTTGTGTTGAGAGCAAATGTTGTCTTGAAGGTTCTCAGAGGGGTCAATCAGCTTGTGCTTCTTTAATGCAACCACTTCATAATGAGGCTGAAGATGCTCTTTACAGTAGGAAACCAAACACTGTAGACAGGATTTTACAGCTTTCAGCTTCCTCCCAGAGCACATGTCACAGGCCACATCTTCAGGTCCTGCATAGCTGTGTTGCGTTGGAGCAGCAGGGACTGTCGTCTTCTTTAGCTCCTCCACCAAAGCAGCCAGCATAGTGTTTTTCACCAGCACAGGCCTCTGAGTGAAGCTCTGTCTGCACTGAGGGCAGCTGTAGCTTTGCTTACTGACCTCTACATCCCAGTGGGCTTTAACACAGCTCATGCAGTAGCTGTGTCCACAGGGAATAGTGACTGGCTCCATCAGTAAATCCAAGCAGATGGAACAGCTGAAGGTCTCTTGGTCTATTTGAAGTCCTCTCTCTGCCATTTTTCTTGTAGAAATAGGACTCTTTGTGATAATGCTTCTTCAGGTTTTGTGTGCTTAGGGTTATTTGGGCTCTGCATTTATTCACTGTACCTTGTCACACCCACCATCAACGGCCAATCAGAGAGAAGGTTTACTAGGAATAATTTGCATTGAGTTCATTCCACTGTACTGAAGGGGGTGGGGCATCACACTGCTGAAGAGGCCTACTGAACTCTGAATACTGAATATATATATATATATATATATATATATATATATATATATATATATATATATATATATATATATATATATATATATATATATATATATATATATATATATATATATATATATATATAAAACTCACATTTTGCAAACTCACTCTTGTTATTGTTTACACATAATTTAATTTAGTCATTATCAGAAATTTTGGATTATCCCTTTGGAAGCTGAAGTGATCAAACAAAACTGAACTGTAAAGATTTGATCAGGGTTTTAGGCTGTGAAACTGCTTCACTCTCTGGTTGATAAAACAAATAAATACAACCAAATGGATATGTTGTATTGTTAATCACTTGCAGAGATTAAGAAGGATCTGTGTGTGAAGTACAAAAGACCAGGTAAATTGGTGAATTAGAGGAAGTCATTAAAAATGTTAGTAATTATGAATGCATTGTAATTTCTGCTAAGGTGTAGCCTTAGTGAGTGTATATTAGGAGCAGGATAATATCTCGCCCCATTCATTCAGATAACCTTTTCCATAAAGGTTATCAGTTATACATTTTCTTGCCTTGAACCTGAAGAATCTGAAGACGCATGTATTTCAGAGCCTCAGTGTAAGCTGATGTTCCTTTTTCCTCCCTGACAATTTGTTAAAATCGGGTTCAATTAGACCTGCTACAGAGTTTGAACATTAATTGTTGTGCATTGTGGCAGTATGTTTATGACACAGACTGTAATATATTACATTATACAGACACTCTTTTCATTTGTGTACTACTATATTATGAGTTTTATTGGCTGGCTGATTTTGTTAGATGTCTATTTTGTTTAGTCATTGTGCTGATGGGTTTTGGGTATTTACTAAGTCTAATAGAAAGGCTAGATTGACCTACAAGTTAATTATTTTATCAGAGGAGTTTCCTACCCTTTCTAGTTTACAGCACTGTTTTTTTATTTAACAAAAATAAATAACATAATTGTGATCTTTGTTGTAGTTTCTACACTGTTGTCATTGGGTGAAGTGTCTCACATGATTTTTATTTTCAGAAGCAGAGGGTGTTTCCTCATGAAGAGTAGAATATAGCTCTAGTTTAGTACTTCTGATGAAAGATAAGAGTAGACTGTTAAACAGAGATGAGCCCCATGCCCTTTTATTTTTGTTTTAAAGAACACTAAATATCCAGCTTGATAATATATTTAATAAACTTTTGAGAGAAAACTCTGAGTATATATTTGTAGATCTATACTTGGATCTATTGGATCTATACTTGGATCATGATGCAGGCCTTCTACAGAATCCATGAGTGGATGACTCTGATCCACAAAACCCACACCGTGTTCACTCGACTTCAAGGATTTACCTTGAAGATGAAGGGGGCAACGCTGAAATCTGTAAACTTAAATTAGACTTGTATTGTTCTGCCTTTGGTCTTGTCTACAGCTTTTTCTGATTTCAATTGGGATTAGTAAATAAATTGAAAATCAAAAATTATTTTTTATCCAAGTTTTCTAATATTTATAGTTTCTCCTCAATCGTTTTAACACATTTCTCCAACCCAAATCTAAAATAAATTCTATTAAAAACCCACAATGACACAATCCTAAATGAACAAAATACTTTAGAACTGCTTTTAAAGCATGCATTTTTATAAAAATCCATGCACACGTTTAGTCATTTCACACTACCAATGAAAACTGCTGTTCTCAGTGAGTTAGTGCAGTAAGCATTGTTTTCATACTTTGGAAGATAATGAATCTTGTAAAAACTAAAAGCCTTTGTCTTGCACCATTGAAAAGATTATAAATATAGCTTTTAACATTGTGCATTTTAATAATTCCCATAGAATTTATGTTTTTCTGGACTACAGTTCTGGTACTTTACCCTTCTAGCATTGAGTTTTTATATCTCTCTCGTTGACATCACTGTTTTTTCTTTACATATTTTACTAAAAATAGTGATATTGGAACATGCCTATAATAAATAAAAAACAACAGATAGCTGCCTTGTATATTACAGAGCCTCACAGTTTAGCTGGTGATTCCTGAGGGAGTAATATCTGGTTCAGCCTGGTCTGACACACAGTATATGCCCATCCATTGGGATGCATGGTGATAGCACATATTCAAAACATTAGTTTAATCTTTCCATTGGCTTCCAACAGGTTAAAACGACTAGAGTCCTTTGTTATTACATTACATTGGTATTGAGTTTCAGTTGATAATGATGCTCTTAATTTGTGAAACCGTTTAAGTTATTATTTGTCAAGGCCATTTACTGAATCTGAATAATCTTTTGAGGTAAAAAGGAGCAACAAATTACTAACCAATGTTTGTCAATGCAAGGCGAAACTGACAATTGTTTTGGAAATGCACAGACCAGTTTGAGATCACACTTCTGAGATGTCACTGAGTTGTTGATCTACAGAGCTATCGTTGTGAGAGGGGTTTGGGGGATGGCTGGTGAACAGTGCTCAGTGGAGGTGGGGTCATTTAAATATTGACCTTTGTCTATAACCTGGTCATTTACTTTGAGTCGTTTGCCAGTCGTCAACAAGGTATACCTGCATTGTCTTGTCACTAATGGTCCTGTCCAGGCAGAAGTATGGTCATTCCCTGACTAATCATCATAAAACTTGCCAGAATGCAGTTTAGTGAAAAATTATTTAAACCAAATACTATGATAAATTGCAGGAGCTCTTATCTAATAATCTCAAGCCAAGATCCTGATATAACACTTCTTAGTGTTAGTAATTTATAAGAAAATACAATTCGAAATTTTAACAGATGTGCATACCTTTTTCTAATAGAATCTGTTACTATTGAATCATTGCATGTGTATGTGTGAGATTTACGACTGTAGACATAATTCTATTACTAATATTAAGTATTAAGATGTACTAGGTAAAAAAGAAGGTTATTTTGTTAAATCCATTTTATCTGAGTGACTCAATTTGCTTAGATAGGCAGCAGGACATATGTTTATAAATATAATGAATAAAAATATATGACACTGCAGTAAATAGCTGCAAGAACATATACACTTCACACTACACGATCTGACCCTCTTTCAAGTTACGTTGTACTCTAGACCAGTTTTGCCGCAACAAGTTGGGACTTTCTCTGAGACTAAAAGGTATCTGTATCTTTGTCCATGTTCACTCTGGACATGAATTTGGACATTCTCATACAATACAAATAAACAGGACCGGACTCAGTCTCTTGGAATTAGAGACGAAACGTCTTCACCTTGAAAACTGAGTGCTTTTACTTAAACCTTTTTTTTAATACAGATTAACAAATAATTCCTCCTTTATACAAGTGTATTTATATACACAATTACAACAATACAATTGGATATAATATTAAAGAGTAAGTTGACTATTTATTAGGGTTATTTTGGAGTTCTTTGTTGATTTGTTAGATTTAAACAGCAATATATTGTGATGGCAGGACTCTAAAGGCCTGTTCACACGGGGCGAATTTCACGCGCGATATTCGACGTTTAAACCTCGTGGACTAAACAAAGGGCGCCAATGTGAGTGTTCATACCGACGCGAAACGCCAGCGTAAAAGCTTAATTTTTTTACAAATGCCTCAGGTTTGTTTTTGGTTTGACACGCGCATCAAAAACTATACGACCAATTAGATTAGCGCTGTTGCTCACGTGTCTGGAGCTTCTGAAGTTACAGTAAAACACAACTTGGGGTGCTCAAACACAAAACGGTCTTGCCGAGCACACATACGTAACGGCAAAGAAGATATACGCCAAGTAGCGTCTACACTGCCGGGAAGAAATAAGACAAAGATGCAAGGCAAGATGAATGAGTTGCGCCATATTCGTCTCGCCTTAAGATGGATGCTACTGGCTCTTCTTGATTTTAAAACTGGTTGTTGCCAAATCCCAGTGAGCAGTGGCTGAGTGAATGTGGTCAGGACTCCTTTGTGTCTTTGCATTCATCCAAAGAGTAGAAGTAACACTGCTGGTCAGTGTGGTAACATTTCTTTACACTGATTTATTTTCAGATGATAATATTGTTAGAGTCTGTGGTCCTCAGTTAATATTTGTTAGGATTTTGAAATAAGAAACATTTTTTATAACTGTTTTGTATGTTATTTGCACTCTCTGCATGATACACTGCACCATAGATTAGGACACTAAATATCTCTGTTTAAACCAGTTAGAACCAGTTGGTCACCCCTGGCTGGACACATAGTGGAAAACTACTGATTCAAAGCAGGAAGTGCCTCTCCTGTGAGAAGTGTGGCCAAAGGAAAGCATTGTGTTGACCAGGAGCACAACACGTGGGCTGACCTACTGTTAACTACGTGTTGTGACCCAGCGCTGGCTTGTACCTATTTCTGAGTGGAATTAAATGGACAAACTTTACATTGGTTTTATAGTTTTATTGAAGAAATATTAGTTCCAGCACTCGTACCAAAAGAGCTGGGAGAAACTGGTTCTCAGTAACATGTGCTAATAAGGAATAAGTTATACATTTTAGATCAGACTAGTTCAGACTAAATAACCAGAGAATGTTAGAACAAGAGCTTTAGTCAAACTTTTCCAGTGCAACAAGAAGATAAGAGCAAGAACTAAAGGTTATTGGTCTGTGACCAGTTTGAATTATTTTTTTTAATTCTAAAGAGCCATTGTTGTTTTTAGTTTTTGCTCAGTTCCTTTAACGTCTTGATGTACCTTCCAGTTGTTGACCATTCGTCAATGAGAGACCTGCATTGTCTTGTCATTAACGCTCTTGCATGAGCTGTGTTATATCCCACTGGGATGGAGAGGTCCGTAAGCAAAGCTACAGCTGCCCTCAGTGCAGACAGAGCTTCACTCAGAGCCTTGTGCTGGTGAAAATGAGTCGTCAATGAGAACCTGCATTGTCTTGTCAATAATGGTCCTGTCAAGCAGTATCACCATTCTCTGAATAATTATAATGAAACTTCCAAATGGGCAGTTGTAGGATTTCAACGTCTAAACTCACTTTGGTTTAAAACTGAACTTTGACAGCTTTACTCTCTGGTATCTCTGTTTATGTTCTCACAGGTGCTTAATCTAAACTCTGGCTCACACAATAAAAATAACCTAAACATATTTGAACTAAAACCAATTATACAACTTGGTTATTTTAACTTTTTTTTTTAACTCATTTGGTTTTATTTGTAATATAATATATAATATTTATAATAAGAATTTATATAACTTATATAATAACCGTTTATATTTTCAAAGCCTCCAGGTTTAGCTGGTACTTCTGGAGGGTCTTTTAAATATCTGCTCCAGCCCATGTTTGCCAATGCAACATTAAGATAATAGCAGTTGTTTTGGAGATGCACAGACCAGTTTGAGATCACACTTCTGAGATGTCACTGAGTTGTTGATCTACAGAGCTATCGTTGTGAGAGGGTTTGGGGATGGATGGTGAACAGTGCTCAGTGGAGGTGGGGTCATTTAAATATTGACCTTTGTCTATAACCTGGTCATTTACTTTGAGTCGTTGGCCAGTCGTCAACAAGGTACCTGCATTGTCTTGTCACTAATGGTCCTGTCCAGGCAGAAGTATGGTCATTCCTGACTAATCATCATAAAACTTCCCAGAATGCAGTTTAGTGAAAAATTATTTAAACCAAATACTATGATAAATTGCAGGAGCTTTTATCTACTAATCTCAAGCCAAGATCCTGATATAACACTTCTTAGTGTTAGTAATTTATAAGAAACTACAATTCAAAATTTTAACAGATGTGCATACCTTTTTCTAATAGAATCTGTTACTATTGAATCATTGCATGTGTATGTGTGAGATTTACGACTGTAGACATAATTCTATTACTAATATTAAGTATTAAGATGTACTAGGGTAAAAAGAAGGTTATTTTGTTAAATCCATTTTATCTGAGTGACTCAATTTGCTTAGATAGGCAGCAGGACATACGTTTATAAATATAATGAATAAAAATATATGACACTGCAGTAAATAGCTGCAAGAACATATACACTTCACACTACACGATCTGACCCTCTTTCAAGTTACGTTGTACTCTAGACCAGTTTTGCCGCAACAAGTTGGGACTTTCTCTGAGACTAAAAGGTATCTGTATCTTTGTCCATGTTCACTCTGGACATGAATTTGGACATTCTCATACAATACAAATAAACAGGACCGGACTCAGTCTCTTGGAATTAGAGACAAAACGTCTTCACCTTGAAAACTGAGTGCTTTTACTTAAACCTTTTTTTAATACAGATTAACAAATAATTCCTCCTTTATACAAGTGTATTTTACAACAATACAATTGGATATAATATTAAAGAGTAAGTTGACTATTTATTAGGGTTATTTTGGAGTTCTTTGTTGATTTGTTAGATTTAAACAGCAATATATTGTGATGGCAGGACTCTAAAGGCCTGTTCACACCGGGACGAATTTCACGCGCGATATTCGCCGACGTTTAAACCTCGTGACTAAACAAAGGGCGCCAATGTGAGTGTTCATACCGACGCGAAAAACGCCACGCGTAAAAGCTTAATTTTTTTTTTACAAATGCCTCAGGTTTGTTTTTTTGGTTTGACACGCCGCATCAAAAACTATACGACCAATTAGATTAGCGCTGTTGCTCACGTGTCTGGAGCTTCTGAAGTTACAGTAAAACACAACTTGGGGGTGCTCAAACACAAAACGGTCTTGCCGAGCACACATACGTAACGGCAAAGAAGATATACGCCAAGTAGCGTCTACACTGCCGGGAAGAAATAAGACAAAGATGCAAGGCAAGATGAATGAGTTGCTGGTCTCGTTGGTGTCGGAACACAAAGAACTATATGGCTAATGCAACATCGATTACAAATATTTCTTGCTCTCTTCTTCTGAGGGAAAAGTGAGTGTCAGAAGCGTAAAGTTGCGCAGCGCCACCTTGTGTACTGGGGTGTTTCTGTTTTACATTAAGGGCCATCTAATGTCAGGAAATGAATTTGCATGTTCACTCGACTCATCGTCAGTGAAAATTGCTTGGTGTGAACACAAACGCGTTGAAAACGCTGGCGAATAACGTGCGCCATATTCGTCTCGCCTTAAGATGGATGCTACTGGCTCTTCTTGATTTTAAAACTGGTTGTTGCCAAATCCCAGTGAGCAGTGGCTGAGTGAATGTGGTCAGGACTCCTTTGTGTCTTTGCATTCATCCAAAGAGTAGAAGTAACACTGCTGGTCAGTGTGGTAACATTTCTTTACACTGATTTATTTTCAGATGATAATATTGTTAGAGTCTGTGGTCCTCAGTTAATATTTGTTAGGATTTTGAAATAAGAAACATTTTTTATAACTGTTTTGTATGTTATTTGCACTCTCTGCATGATACACTGCACCATAGATTAGGACACTAAATATCTCTGTTTAAACCAGTTAGAACCAGTTGGTCACCTGGCTGGACACATAGTGGAAAACTACTGATTCAAAGCAGGAAGTGCCCTCTCCTGTGAGAAGTGTGGCCAAAGGTTAGTAACCCGAAAGCATTGTGTTGACCAGGAGCACAACACGTGGGCTGACCTACTGTTAACTACGTGTTGTGACCCAGCGCTGGCTTGTACCTTTTCTGAGTGGAATTAAATGGACAAACTTTACATTGGTTTTATAGTTTTATTGAAGAAATATTAGTTCCAGCACTCGTACCAAAAGAGCTGGGAGAAACTGGTTCTCGGAGTAACATGTGCTAATAAGGAATAAGTTATACATTTTAGATCAGACTAGTTCAGACTAAATAACCAGAGAATGTTAGAACAAGAGCTTTAGTCAAACTTTTCCAGTGCAACAAGAAGATAAGAGCAAGAACTAAAGGTTATTGGTCTGTGACCAGTTTGAATTATTTTTTTAAATTCTAAAGAGCCATTGTTGTTTTTAGTTTTTGCTCAGTTCCTTTAACGTCTTGATGTACCTTCCAGTTGTTGACCATTCGTCAATGAGAGACCTGCATTGTCTTGTCATTAACGCTCCTGCATGAGCTGTGTTATATCCCACTGGGATGGAGAGGTCCGTAAGCAAAGCTACAGCTGCCCTCAGTGCAGACAGAGCTTCACTCAGAGCCTTGTGCTGGTGAAAAATGAGTCGTCAATGAGAACCTGCATTGTCTTGTCAATAATGGTCCTGTCCAAGCAGTATCACCATTCTCTGAATAATTATAATGAAACTTCCAAATGGGCAGTTGTAGGATTTCAACGTCCTAAACTCACTTTGGTTTAAAACTGAACTTTGACAGCTTTACTCTCTGGTATCTCTGTTTATGTTCTCACAGGTGCTTAATCTAAACTCTGGCTCACACAATAAAAATAACCTAAACATATTTGAACTAAAACCAATTATACAACTTGGTTATTTTAACTTTTTTAACTCATTTGGTTTTATTTGTAATATAATATATAATATTTATAATAAGAATTTATATAACTTATATAATAACCGTTTATATTTTCAAAGCCTCCAGATTTAGCTGGTACTTCTGGAGGGGTCTTTTAAATTTCTGCTCCAGCCCATGTTTGCCAATGCAACATTAAGATAATAGCAGTTGTTTTGGAAATGAACAGACCAGTTTGAGATCACACTTCTGAGATGTCACTGAGTTGGTTAACCTACAGAGCTATTGTGGTGAGAGGGGTTTGGGGGATGGATGGTGAACAGTGCTCAGTGGAGGTGGGGTCATTTAAATATTGACCTTTGTCTATAACCTGGTCATTTACTTTGAGTCGTTGGCCAGTCGTCAACAAGGTATACCTGCATTGTCTTGTCACTAATGGTACTGTCCAGGCAGAAGTATGGCATTCCTGAGTAATTATCACATTAAAGTTCAGTTTACAAAAACTGTACACTAGATAACATGATAACATGTACTGTTTATTGCCTACCTTTTCATTAAAAAAAAATAAAAAAAAATTGTCATCTGATGGTGGAAGCAGTAGCTCTGTCTGTACATGTGCACATCTTATCTACTGCTCAAAACAAAGATCTTGCTTAGTAACAAGATCTTGTCACTATTGAAAAAGTTATGGATTATGAATGCCATGTTTTTAACTTTTGAACAAGGTTCTCATCTCTCCGTTGATGTAATGAATCTTAAGTAGACATTCCATTAATAATTGAAAAGCTAAAAGCACTAACAGTTAACCTTTGTTTTCAAGCTCTCCAAAAGTCCAAGAAAGATTTGTTCAGGTCTGAGTGATTCAATTTGCTGAAACGGGCAGGACATGTTTATATAAAATTTAAATAAATAAAATGTATTTTGTATCAGTCCTGCCAGCACAAGTTGAAGAAGGCAACTTCCTTTTGAGATGGGACTTACCGAGAACAGAATATGTATCTCTGGCCATGTTAACTCTGGACTTTAATCTGGACTGAGAACAGCTTTGTCTTTGTGCGATTGTAACCAAAACAATTTACAATTTTATGTTAAGTAACACCATAAGTAACAGCTTCTTTAACTTGTGCATTTAAATATTGATGACAATAATTCCTCACTTAGACATGAATTGTCAGCTGAGACATTCACACCAGAACCCAGACATGAGTTTCTATCATTCATCAGTCATTTAGCAGACACTTACAAGTAAGGAAAAGAATGGAAGCAATTTCAACAACACAAGGTAAAAAAGCACAATGTCATCCTAGTCCCAGCAAAAGAAACAGCTGGAAAGTTTAGTGCACATAACACCATATGGCGGGTGGTGTTCTGTTGTCAGACCAGCGGTGACTCGCGCTAATACAATGGAAAATATCCAGGCTTTTTTCTAGTTTTTCCAGGGTGTGTTTTTCTCCTAGAGCATCATATTTTTGGACTGTTTTGACTGGTTGTCTGGCATGGACCAGTTCCATCTGAAAACAGTGTTAGTGTAGTTTGTAGGCCAAGAGCATAGCTTGAACTGTGCGGGCATCAACCAGGAGCCAATGGATTTCAAGTCCTCTTTGGTTCTTTAAAGACCACTCTTGCCGCTGCATTCTGGATCAGCTGCAGAGGTTTGGTTGTGCAGGCAGGGAGTCCAACCAGTAGAGCATTGTAATAATCCCCTTTGGACAAGACAAGAGCCTGGACTAGGATTTGCGTAGAGTGTTCTGAAATGGAAAGGTCTAATGAAATAACTTTCATACAAATACAGTAAATTATTGTATGTTCTGATCTAATAAAATCAGAGAAGCAAAGTATAAAAAACAAGAACAGATTTGCCAAACACCCAAAAAGATTCACTTGTTTTATTCAGACCTTAAGCAAAGAAGTTCTGACTGGTCGCATTCCTGGAAATGAAACTGAAATGTGCACAGTGTATAACAGTAGGAGGTGTCTACAAGGAAATACAGAGAATCATTATGTTGAATGTGTTTTAGGAAATAATGGCGAATCTTGGGCCCTGTGTTTTACTGACGTCTATCACAGTTTGTGGCACAAAAAAATTGCCAAATCTCTCTTATCTCCTGAACTGGAATATTCGTGGATCATGATGCAGGCACTTTGGCCTTGTACAGAATTAATGAAGGGATGATCCACAAAATACATACCGCGTTCACTCAACCTCTTGAAGAGAAGGTCAAAGCAAAAGCATCTAGACTCATTTTCAAGATTAAGATGTATAATCTCTAATTCCAAGAGACTTTATCAATTCTGAGATCAACCGGTAAGAGAGCTGAGCTTTAATCTCTAGACGGAGCGGTTTGACATGAAACTAATCCTGATAGGACCAGGCTGTTCTGGTCTCATAGTCGTTAGCTATGAAAGGGCAGAGTGACTCCTGATGTGAGAGTTAATAAAGGCTCAGGTGAGTTGTCAGTGTCACTGTTCCATTCAGGTGTTTTTGTTGTTCTAGAGTGAAACTGTTTTGTTTCAGTTTTCAAAACACTGTTGTAAATACTATGCAACATGAATTAAAGCCAACTCCTCTGTTTAGGGAGGGCTTTTCCATTTTAACAAAAATGGCTTGTACTGCAGGGGGCTGCAGACTCAGGTCCACTACACTCTTCGCTACACTGAACTGCATAAACCACATTATGCGAGGATCTTGTCTTTAGGGTGGACAAGGTTTTGAGAGGACCGAACGTTGTGTTTGTAGAAAAGCCAGTTTTTCAGACAAATCAGACATTTAAGGGATAACTACAACCGTCCCTTTTTCCTCTGGTTCCTGTCTGTTTTGTTTCTGTGTCCTCTTGGTTTTGTTGAATGTCCATCTGGGGTATCCACAGTGTCATCTACAGATGGAACCCCTCTCTAAGGTATCTATGTCCTTCCCTCCTTCCCTGCAGTTTAGGGTTTGTGACTGTGGAGTAGTAAAAGTAAGTGTCTTTTAGCCTATCCCCATCGGAGGTTGCCACAGTAAAGTAGTTTTGGGGGGCTTGGCACTGGCACAGACTGGGACTGTGGCTGGAGTTGTTTGCCTGGGGATTCTAACCCCAAATCTCCCAAACACTAACCTTTCCACCAGAGAGGAGCCTCATGACTGTAGAGTAGTGTGGACACAAATATGCCTTATCACATGAAGAGGCATTAGTCTAATTGCAGTGTGTACGTGCTTTCTACAGCTCTATTGTATGTGCTCTGAGAGGAGCCTGCCTTCAGTCTACACGGCTGGGCTGTTTTACATGAATCATGCCTGATGCAGTCTTTTCCTGTTTCAGCGTCTGGAGGTGAACCAGACTGTTCAGACTCTGGGGCCTACGACTGGGAGTTCTTCTCTGTGGGCGCCTACCACTTCCTTGTGGTGGCCAACACCTTCGATGGCAGGACCACCTCCATTAGCTCCATCATCTATGTCTGGAACTACGACCACTTTCAGCACTTCCAGGACATCCCAGTCAGTCCTGTTCCAATCTTGGTCTTGTGTGGTTTAGTACTTTAGTATTAGGGTTCAGGCCTTTTTTAGTCTTGGTTCAGGTCTAAAAAGTCCGGATTTTGTACTTCTAAGAGTACAGGTCTGGACCTGGGACAGGTGTCAGATGTGGACCTGGTCTGAAGTGGTTTTGGCCTGAAGGGATTCCTTGTAGCTTTGTGCAGACTTGATCCAAAACCACATGAATGAGTAGTTAGTAGTAGAGTAGTTTACAGGCGTCACACTGCCCCCTGCTGGACTCAGACTTGGTCCTTGGCCTGGTTTGCTCATTTATTGATGTTGTGTCAGTCTCACTTTGTAAAAGAAAAGGGTTAAAGCAACATCAAAATTATAAGGCACTCACTTTTTTCAATGTTCTCTAATCTAATCTGTCAATAAAACTTATTTTTGAAGTGAAAGACATGTTCCCCTTAGCCATCAGATCTCTGTTAAAGAGGCTTCTGAAGCGACACCCAAAATAGCTCACTCAGAAAGAAATAGCTCATGAAAACTGAGTAAGCGTTAAGGTTACAATTACTGTTCACACAGTAAATGGTGGTTAAAGCTGAGGCTCAGTGTGGATTTGTTTTTGTTTTGTCTGTTTGATGATGTTGAGTCTGTGGTTTGCTGGTGCAGACAGTGGGGGCAGTTGACTGGGAGGCCTTCCAGATTGATGGCAGGTACTTCCTGGCGGTGGCAAACAGTCAGAGAGTGTCAGAGAGAGACCAGAGTGTGTACAGTATCAACTCCACTGTCTACGAACTCAACCCTCTCACCCAGAGCTTCCTCCGCTTCCAGGACATACCCACTCACAGGTACGCCTCATAAAAATACTTTATTAGGTATTTCAAATCAGCCATATCTCCTAAAAGTGTGTTTAATAGCACCAAACCAAACATGCTTATACATGCTTATTTTATTTTATTTAATTTAAAAAGAGTAAAAGTGAGTTCACAGTTATTCAGGCCTGACTCAGTTGTTCTGCAGCATAAGGAATATGAGTACAGCCTGGTTGTCAGTTGTCCATGTCCTTTTGGGTGTACTGTGTGCAGTGCCGTAGACTGGGAGTTCTTCACTGTGGGGGACCAGAAGTTCTTGGTTGTAGGAAACTCTCATGACGGCAGCTCATACTCTCTAAACAGCGTCATCTACAGGTGAGACACAGTACTGCAAAACTCATGTTTGCCCACCACAAATCAAAGTCATGTATAGGCATCTGCATAAGGTTAGAAAAAGGCAGCAGCAGAATGGAATACTGATTGTGTATAATGACTGTTTAGTCTGGTTTAGTTTTTATCCTGTTGTACTTTAGTTGTTTCTAGTTACATGTCTGTGGAGGTTCTCAGTCATCCAGGACATATGTTAGACACAACAACAGATATGCCCAATATGTGTGCACCAAGTTTTATTCTGTAACACTACTTATATACTGTTGCCATAAGGGCGTATTATCAGTCATTAACCTTTTGTTAACCTTCCATTACTGCCATCCAGTGGTGTAACATATGCATTACATGGTATCTATTCAATTCTTTTACAACTGAGTTTTTGTGATTTTCTTAGTGCCACAAAGCATATTTATAATTATAATAAAATGTAGCCTACGTCCAGATGCCTTTATTGAAACCTTTTATTGTCCACATTCACACTCAGATGTAGAGTAATATTCTGTGTTGCAGGTGGCAGGGCTACGAGGGTTTTGTTGCAGTCCACAGTTTGCTCACATTTGGCTGTAGAGACTGGGAGCATTTCCAGACCACAGACGGGTCCTTCCTGGTTTACTCTAGTGCCACCTCAAGACTCAGCAAAGTCTTTCAACTGAAGACCTACTGAGATATCTGCAGCTTCAAGGGACATCCTAATTAGACCAAGATTTGTGAAAAGAATAATATATAGCCTATAACACATGATAATATAAACTAAAAAATAATATTTTTGTGGCTCAAAACCACACAAACACAAGAAAGATAAAACATTGTTGGTATAGAAAATGATAAGCTATTACTAATTTTACTCTTTGAAAGATTTAATCAAGATAATTTTTCATAGAGAAGTATACTATTTATACTTTTGATATTTGACATATAATACAGTTTTGACATTGACTATTGTATAAATGTTTTTAAAAGTATGTATGACTCTGGACTGTTTAATTCAGATTTTATAACTAGTTTAGTAAAAAACAAATCACAAGTTTGCTGGGGGCTTGTATATAAATGTGTGTGTGTGTGTGTGTGTGTGCGTGTGCGTGTGCGTGTGTGTGTGTGTGTGTGTGTGTGTGCGTGTGTGTGTGGTGTGTGTGTGTGCACTCACCTAAAGGATTATTAGAAACACCTGTTCAATTTCTCATTAATGCAAGAATCTAATAAACCAATCACATGGCAGTTGCTTCAGTGCATTTAGGGGTGTGGTCCTGGTCAAGACAATCTCCTGAACTCCAAACTGAATGTCAGAATGGGAAAGAAAAGTGATTTAAGCAATTTTGATTGTGGCATGATTGTTGCCCAACTGCACAGCCTTAAGCTCGTGCATATCATGAATGCTGGGTCTTGTTTGTTTTCTGAGAATCTACTGCACCTACTGGTAACTTGTTTTCCATGTAGCAATACAAATATATTAAAACCTGGATCATTCTGGTTAGCCACATTGTACTGCTTTTGTTTTTCAACAATACTGTATGGCATTATTTCAATCATTTACATGAGAAAAAAACTTTCTGCAATACAGCAGCTTCATAAACAAAACATCTGACTCTAAGAAGACAGACTTAAGCTATGCCCACACTAGAAATGCAAGTACACTAGTACTAGGCGAGTGTCTCTGAACTAAACCAAGAGGGTTTTCATTTTTATTTTTATTTTTTTCATTTATATTGCCCTTTTTCACCTAGCACTCAAAGTGCTTTACCAGTGTTACAGCTGACCACTGGATGGTGGGTAAAGTGTCTTGCCCAAGGACTCCTCAACAGTATAAACTGTGGGGGAGAGCGGGATGTTATGATGTTTTGGGATGTTTCGAGGATCGAACTGCCCACAAAAATTGCAGTTATGAGCTTTGAAATAAAACATTATTGTAGACATAGCTTTTTGATCAGGAACAAACTAGAGACAGTGGCAGTCGCAGTTGGGACTACTTCACTAAAACATGATTCAAACATATGGGCCACTTTTGAATAAATATTAAAACATTTGTATATTTACAGTAAGACTTTATATGAGACGCAGAAATCTCTCATTTTATACAAACTGCTTTTATTGATTCCCTTTGGCTTAAACTGAGAAAGCCAAAACCAATTTTAGACTGATTTATTTTGGCTCAGAATAAAGCAAGACCAGAGCTTAGATTAGACTGTAGTCAAGACCACACTCAACAAAACAACCGGGCTTAGACCGGAGGGAGACCGGGATTAGACCGGAGGGAGACCGGGGTTAGACCGGAGGGAGACCGGGGTTAGACCGGGCTTAGACCAGAGGGAGACCGGGATTAGACCGGACAGAGACCGGGGTTAGATCAGAGAGAGACCGGGGTTAGACCGGAGGGAGACCGGGGTTAGATCAGAGAGAGACCGGGGTTAGAGCGGAGAGAGACCGGGGTTAGATCGGAGAGAGACCGGGGTTAGATCAGAGAGAGACCGGGGTTAGATCGAAGAGAGACCGGGGTTAGATCAGAGAGAGACCGGGGTTAGATCAGAGGGAGACCGGGGTTAGACCAGAGGGAGACCGGGGTTTGATCAGAGAGAGACCGGAGAGAGACCGGGGTTTGATCAGAGGGAGACCGGGGTTTGATCAGAGAGAGACCGGGGTTAGATCAGAGAGAGACCGGGGTTAGATCAGAGGGAGACCGGGGTTAGACCGGAGAGAGACCGGGGTTAGATCAGAGAGAGACCGGAGAGAGACCGGGGTTAGATCAGAGAGAGACCGGAGAGAGACCGGGGTTTGATCAGAGGGAGACCGGGGTTTGATCAGAGGGAGACCGGGGTTAGACCAGAGGGAGACCGGGGTTTGATCAGAGAGAGACCGGGGTTAGATCAGAGAGAGACCGGGGTTTGATCAGAGAGAGACCGGGGTTAGATCAGAGAGAGACCGGGGTTAGATCAGAGAGAGACCGGGGTTTGATCAGCGAGAGACCGGGGTTAGACCGGAGAGAGACCGGGGTTTGATCAGAGGGAGACCGGGGTTTGATCAGAGGGAGACCGGGGTTAGACCGGAGAGAGACCGGGGTTTGATCAGAGGGAGACCGGGGTTAGATCAGAGAGAGACCGGGGTTAGATCAGAGAGTGACCGGGGTTAGATCAGAGAGAGACCGGGGTTAGATCAGAGAGTGCGGCTCAACCCCCGAGGTCTTCAGTGTGACCAAACTTGTAGATCCGACCATAACAAAACAACACAAGTTTGTGAGTTCTGTAAAATATATACGTGATATTAGAATATAAATAAGTTATCTTCATTTATCCAACAAGTATCAGGATTCAAGGGGATATTGCAGCTCACACACACGTTGCATGTAGTGTCCCACATTATGTTTGGTGCGTTCTAGGCCAAAATAAGAGGAGGTTACTTATCTATAACTGAGGGAGGTGTTCATAATTGTAATTCATCTGGTTAATTTCAATACTTTCAGCCCTGTTTTGTTCGACCACATTCTTATTATAAATATATGTTAAATACAGTATGTATATGTTGTATCTGACAACAATCATTAGTTTTTGTTAAATATATTTGGAGCCACTTCCTTTTCTGAAAAAGAAACAACTGTTAGGCTTAAATTTGGGTCCGGTCCTGATTTAATCCTGGTTTGGAGTTTGTTTGGCTCGCTGTGAAACAGTGTTTAGCAGAGCAGATGTTCAGATGACTTCCTGTTTATGTATTGGCTTACAGCAGTGCCTCACAGTAACCACAGTGCTGCTGGAAGCATCCCGAGCAGCATTCATCTCAAAAATCACTTGCATCAGTTCTTAGATGAGGACATTGTATTTTCCAACCAGTTGTAATCTCTCAACTGTCAGTGCTTTTTGGTATAATTGGTATAAACATGGTAAAATCCGACCCCTGATCAGTTGTGGGTCAAACAGGACTTTGGAATTCTGACACTGATACCAGGAGAAGAAAAGCAGCTGTTGAAGGGCTGTTTATTTCTAGTTTCTCTTAACCACACTATTTAAATGTATTTATGTTTTTTATATCACTTATTGCGTATAAAGCTTAAAACCAAATCCAAACGCTGCGGCAGGCAAATGGACAGGACAACAACCTAAAACACCAGAGCAAGTTTAGAAAAACAAACTCCTTTTTGAAGTGGCCAAGTCAAGAGGCCAAGAGCCCAAACCTCAATAGAGATGCTATGGGTTGACTTGAAGAGGGCCAAACACATGAGACGTCTAAAGAATGTGCCAGGAAGAATGAGCTAAAATTCCTCCTCAACAATGTGCTGGTCAGATCCACAGCTACAGGAAGTGCCTGGTTGAAGTTATTGCTGCGTTATTGAGTTCACTTACTTTTTCCACTGCCATTTTAAATGTTGAATACGTGTGTAAAGACAATACCCTTGACTCGGATAAATTTCAGATCACATGACACAAGACAAATTTATTCAGAAATCCATGAAATTCCAAAAGGTTCACATACTTTTTCTTGCCACTGTATACCCTAATATACTTGTTTGGAAATTATGTTCAGAAATACATTTTATAAATGAATGCGCCTTTTCATTAAACTTAATTTAAATAAACAAATATTTGAATATTATTACATTTTATTTGTGGAAAATGCCCATCCCTAGTTGCCCCCCATCGGTGCCAGTGTGCCACCATCAACAGTGATACATAAAACCCACTAAAGTGGAAATAGTCCAAACTACATCATCGATAAAAAATAACGTGCAGAGGATATTAACAACACAGATGTATTTCTGGACCAGAGCAAAGGGCCACAGACATTTCTCTTCCACATTCAAGAGTAAAAACTAGCTGCAGAACATACTGCAGCCTTGGTATTAGGAAAAATGGCAGCTGAATAAAGAAAATGAAATGGGAGTTGCTCACTGGGAACAACGTAGGCACCAAACAGGATCTAGATGGAGGCAATGAGCGAGCCAAACATCATCATAAAGTCCAGGAACAGCCACAGACCAGCTCCTGAGAACAAAGTGGAGACTGTTTAAAGGGTTGGAATGTGTGAAACCTGTAAATCCTTCTTCTTAATTATAAGGCCCTCAGTGGTAAGGCCCTGTCCTATCACAGAGACCTCATTTTATTGTACAGTCCCAAGTACCATAGTGCTTTGTTCTCAAAATGCAGGGTTTCTAGTCATTCCTACAGTTTCAAAAAGTACAATGGGAGGTATCCTTCACATTTTTGCTTAGTTCTTTACTATTCACAAGCTGTCCCTCCATCCTGCTCTTCTTTGTGGGAGCGGATTCTGTTGTCCCTCTGTCCCGCTCTCCTCTGTGATGCATTAGTCAGCCATACTCAGATAGGGGCCTTTAGCTAGTTCATATATATATATATATATATATATATATATATATATATATATATATATATATATATAGTGCCTATTTTACTGTATTAAAATACAGTATTTTAACTGATATACAGTATATACAACATTATAATCATACAGGTGCGGTTATGTAAGTAGAATATCATCAATTAGTTCATTTATTTCACTAGTTCCATTCAAAAGTTTAACTTTTTTATTCCACACAGACTGATCTATTTCAGTTGTTCATTTATTTTAATTTTGATGATATATTATAACTGACAACTAAGTAAAATCCCTTATGTAGTATCTCAGAAAATTAGAATATTACTTAAGACCAATACAAAGAAAGGAATCTTAGCCAACTGAAGAGTAAGAACAACAGTAAGCATGTACAGCACTCAATACTTAGTTGGGCTCCTTTTGACTGAATTACTGCAGCAGTGCGGCGTGACCTGGAGTCGATCAGTCTGTGGCACTGCTCAGGTGTTATGAGAGCCCAGGTTGCCCAGTTCAGCTCTTCTGCATTGTTGTGTCTGGCATATTACATCATTCTCTTCACAAGGTCAGGCGAGTTTGCTGGCCAATTAAGAACAGAGATACTATGGTCCTTAAACCAGGTACTGGTTGCTTTGCCGCTGTGTGCAGGTGCCAAGTCCTGTTGGAAAAAGAAATCTGCATCTCCATAAAGTTGGTCAGCAGCAGGAAGCATGAAGTGCTCTAAAACTTCCTGGTATACGGCTGCGTTGACCTTGGACCTCAGAAAACACAGTGGACAAGTACCAACAGAGTACATGTCCCCCGACCATCACTGACTGTGGAAACATTACACTGGACCTCAAGCAACGTGGATTATGTGTCTCTCCGCTCTTCCTCCAGTTTTGGGACCCTGATTTCCAAAGGAAATGCAAAATTTACTTTCAGAGAACATAACTTTGGACCCCTCAGCAGCAGCCCAGTTCTTTTTGTCTTTAGCCCATGTGAGACGCTTCTGACTCTGTCTAATGTTCAAGAGTAGATTGACACAATGAATGCAGCTGAAACCCATGTCTTACATACGTTTGTGCGTAGTGGATCTTGAAGCACTGACGCCAGCTGCAGTCCACTCTTTCTGAATCTCCCTCACATTTTTGAATGGGTTTTGTGTCACAATCTTCTCTCACTTTTTTCTACCACATCTTTTTCTTCCCTTTGCCTCTCTATTATTGTGCTCGGACACAGAGTTCCGTGAACAGCCAACCTCTTTTTCCACGACCCTTTGTGTCTTGCCCTCCTTGTGCAAGGGGTCAATGGTCGTCTTTTGGACAACCGTCAAGTCAGCAGTCTTCCCCATGATTGTGTAGCCTACAGAACTAGACTGAGAGACATTTTAAAGGCCTTTTACAGGCGTTTTGAGTTAATTAGCCGAGAGTGGCACCAACTTGTACTTAGCCTACACTAAGCACAAGTTATTGTGACAATAAATGATATTTTAGCAACATTTTGAAGCCATATATTTCAGTTTCAGACCCTGCAGCAGCAGGCCCCTCATCAGGGCCAGGTGAAAGCAGTGACAGTGAGACAATGTGAGCTTTTAGCGGAATTCCCTGTTTTAACACTTAGTAATTAGTAATTAAGTGTTAAGAGGAAATAAGCTAAATGGGTAAAAGTTTATTGCTGATTATTTGTCTGTTTAAGATAAATGCAGACTATAGAATCACAGGGCACACTAACCTCCAAACTAGACATTCAGTCTTTGAATTAAGTTTTAAAAATTCATCTTCAATCATTAAGATGATTAAACTGAGAACAATTCTGTTTCTTAATGTAAGAGCGTGCATGAGCTAAGTTGCATAAAAATGCAATAAAATATGCGCTAACGATTGGGTGTTAGATTTTGACAATGTAGGGAAATATACAGTGTTTTCATGTAAACTTCTGACTCTTCTGGAGAACTGCAGCAGAAGAGGAGCTGCCTGGAGCTCCGCCTCCGTCTGCTTCTCACGCCGTTATTTACCCAGAAATATTGTTTGCTCGCTTTGTAGGGTGTGATACTATAAAGTATTGGTAAATTATTTAAATAGAGTACGAACATAAATGTATGCTATTCTACCTGGAGTAGATATTTATGTTAAAACAATGACTGAAAATACCCCACCCATTGGTAACACTATGGTATTTGTTACAGGGGCCAAGCAAGATGGTTTGTACCCAGGGCCCAAAATTAGGTGCTACACCGCTGTTAATGGGGACAAAAGGAGGGAGGGGGTGTTGTTGTGTAAATCCGGACTTAACTTTTAACAGGAGCTTTTAAAAGAACTGCTCCTATGGTCTACACCCCACTAGTACTAACAATGCCCCCATGAGAAACTGACTACCCTTCCCCCCTGTGGGAACTCTTCAACAATGAGAACACACGAGAGCGGAGCACAGCCACGTCAAAACACCTGCTTGGCCAGATTCAAGAGTTTTCACGGACTAAACAAAAGCCCAATCCATAATAGAATCATTGAGGTTTCAGCAAAAAGGCCTCTCAGAGATTATCCTAACAAAGTGCTTCATTCTCAAAATGTTGGAATGCATGTGGATTAGCAGCTCCCTTGCTGGTCGCAGGCAGAGAGTCAGACTGGGCCATTACACATCCACGGCCCTACGCATCAGCACGGGTTTCCCCCAGGGCCGTGTGCTGAGTCCCCTGCTCTACTCCCTCTACACACACAACTGCACTCCTGTCCATCACAGCAACACCACTGTGACGTTTGCAGATGACACTGCAGTGGTGGGGCTCATTTTTCTGGGGGAGAAGTCTGCCTACAGAGCATGAACATCTCTGAGCTGTTGAAAAAGGCCCAGCAGAGACTGTACTTCCTGCGAGTACTCAGGAGGAATAACATCACACAAAGACTGCTTGGGCCTCCATCAAAAAAATGATATGTATTTGGTACACCAGCTGGACAGTTGCTCAGAGTAGAGCTCCGATTTCTACACAGCTCCCATTGTCTCAAAAAAGCCCAGAACATTGTCAGAGACACTTCCCACCCTGGCCTCTTTCTGTTTGAACTGTTGGTACAGATTAACTAATGCATGAAAACTAGACTTAAACACAGTTTTTACCCAAATGCAATAACCACTCTTAATGCTGCTAAAAACAATGTGTACTATGCAATCTGTATGTTCAATGGATCTAAGCAATGACAGAAGTATGTGTGGCTGTAGATGCATGTTCATACCGTTCTTATGTATTGACTGTGTGTATGACCGTCTGTGTGCACATATGCTGACTTAGGTATACTTATTTTAACTTTTTTGTAATATTCTTTTTTTAATTAACTGTAGCACTTAAATTATATTTTTATAGACCCAATGAATGATGCACTGACTGGAGAGAACTTCAAATTGCGTTGTACCTGTGAGAACGACAGTAAGATCTGTTTTATAGTCGCTGTCCCTTGGGTTTCCAAAAGTACAATGGGAATGTAGAGCCTTCAGTTACGAAGCTCTTGTTTAATGGATCAGCTTCAGCTCACGAGGCAGATATGCAGATGTGGCAACCCGCTTTGCTAAGAACCAACTTTTGGAACCTTGACTGTCTAAGATGGACCAATGGAGCCAAAATGGTGGCCAGGTGTTTGGCTTTATTGTAGGTGGCTGAATCTGTGCTGCTTACTATGGGTTGTAGTGGAATGTCTTCTTTGTGTATTTTGGGTAAGCTGTAAATACATGTAGTGGTGTTCCCAGGATACGGCCTGTAGTACAAAGGTCGATCAATGACTTGGTCCTTCTCCAGCCTCTGCAGACAGTCTATGACCTTCTTCTTGTGCCCACTTGTTGGATCTCTCATTAGTGTCTCATAATTGGTGGTGTCACTGAGTAAGCTGTTAATACTGGACTCATAGTCATCTGTGTTCAGGATCACATTGCATCTTCCTTTGTCTGCTGCAGAATGGTGATGTTGTGACAAGATCCCCACAAACAGAATAATGTAGTTTATACAGTTCAGTGAAGAGTGCAGTGACAGTTATGTCGGTGAAACTAAACAACAGCTTCACAAGAGGATGTATCAGCACAGAAGAGCCAATCCTGGAGGACCTGTTTCTGCAGTTCACCTCAAAGACAAAGGACATTCCTTTGAGGACAGCAATGTCTGATTTTTAGCCAGAGAGGCCAGATGTTTTTTGAGAAAATGGAAAAGACTTCGTTGAACAGAGGGGGTGGCCTCAGATTCATGTTGCCTTTATAACAGTGTTTTGAAACTTAAAACAAAACAGTTTGAATCTAGAACAACAAACACAGCACCTGAATGAAGCAGTGTCACTAACGACTCTCCTGTATCTTAACAACTCCCACATCAGGAGTCACACTTTCCTTTCATAGTTAACGACTATGAGACCAGAACAGCCTGGTCCATCAGGTTTGGTTTCAGGGGAAACTCCTCTAGAGATATAAACTCAGCTCTCTTACCAGTTGATCTAAGAAATGATAAAGTCTCTTAGAATTAGAAACGAAACATCTTCACCTTGAAAACTGGGTCCAGATGCTTTTACTTCAACCATTTTATTATTTTTTTTTTTTATTGGAAAATAGAAAACAATATGAACAATACAAAATCAGAAATGTATGCAATAAATTGGGGAATAGCCCAAAGCTCAGTTCTTGGACATTAATTATTTATTTTGTACATGAATGACTTTGTAAACACATCTAAAACATTGGGAAGCATTCTTTTTGCTGGTAATACAACAAGAAAGGTAGTAAACAAAGAGCTTGACAAAGTAAAACATTGACTTGATATAAATAAATGACAATTACAATAAAAAAAAAAATAATATTATTAATTATATTGTATAATACTTTGTCAAAAAGATTAATTCATAAATACCTAGTAGTTAATATGTGAGGGGATGGTACCGTAAATAATGTTTACTCACTGGACTTGGTTCTAGTCTCTTTTCAAAGACTGGAGACTTCAGTGAGTCCAGACCCGGTCTTTGTAGTTTGTGGTTTATGTTAGTGGCGTGTACACACACACACACGTGGCTTTAACCATCTAAAGGGATATTCTCCTACCTGTCCAGCTACATACAAACACATACAGCTACAGAAGACACAATGGCACCCAAACAGCAGAGCAAGAAGCAGCAGAGAGACTGGCCGAAATAGTTCCACTAAGAGGGTTTGCTAAAAGGCAGAGTGTCCTGGGAATAAGACCACCTCACTACAGTAGAAACGACTTCTTCTGCCTGTCCATCATATGCAGCTGAATAGCATGCAGCTTTCTGAGTCTAGTCGACAACAATGACTGAACGTAAACACAGTCACAGCCATGACGTAGGCTATGTGACGTGTGTGGCATGAGAGTGAGGTTAAAGAACCTTGTTCTTTAAGATCTATCTGAGAATCATTTATAACACAGAATATAATGAGGTAACTCGAAACGGGAGGAGAGAGTCAGGTGCTGGTGTTTGGTGCTGCAGGTAGGCTCTATCCAGGTACAGAGGGAGAACAGTGTGTTGATGTTCAAACAACGGGTTCTCCGCATTCTTAAAACTATAAAATACCTTTTGTTCAAATTTACATAATGAAATATGGTTATGAAATAAGTAATATAATAATGTAATGTGCGATCACCTCACATTAGTTCAATAGGCCTAGATTTAGTCGAGTAAAGCTGCCTGTAGAGTAGATCATTTAAAGTCAAGTGGATTACTTTTGGTGTCATTAAAATACATAGAAGACTTTTGTCCCATGTGCTCTTGGTCTCCTTTTAAGAAAAAGCATTAACCTATCCACATGCAATTTTTAAAGGTCTTTGATATAGTTGGCTTCATGTTATTTAAAAGATCAACTATTGTCTTTTAACTGGTTAAGCCCACAGCTTTTTCAGGCAGTAACGTGTTTTAACAAAATCCACTCATAATCTTCTCCATATCTCACAAAATACAAGGCTCTTGAATCAACTGAAATCAACAATAGGACTCACGTTATACTGATTTTATGGCTTTCTTACAGTGTACCATGGACCTGTCTATTCCTTATTCCTCCTCAATTTTCCAAAGACTTGCTTTTCTAACTTGTTTTAGCTTTTGTTCTTTAAAAATAAATCCTTTTTACTGTCCTCTACTGTCACGTCCTAGCCTGGCACAGCCTGACGTGAGCTCTCTGTATATTCTGTGTACAGGAACTCAGTCTGGCAAATCTTTGGAAGTCAGTTCCTCAGATATGTTCCGCTCGACCAATCACATTTGAATGCCGCTGGAGTGTTGCCTTGCGTCACACTTAGGCCACCCACGTCCCTTGTTCAAAACAGTCAAGATGGCGCCAACTGCTGAGAGTATGTTCGCCTCTGTTCTTCAATCGGTTTTAAATAATCAAGACATTATGTGTTTAAAAGCTCAACAGCAGACAGTGCTAAGAGTGTTCCTTTTTAAAGATGTTTTTGCACGCCCTGTTTGTTTACTTCTTTGTAGATTGTCACCTAGCTAACGTTATGTCCGTTGGCCCCGAGTTGCTTTGCTCTGCCTTGAGGAAAACGAGCTGGCATTAATAATAATAATAATAATAATAATAATAATAATAATAATAATAATAATAATAATAATAATAATAATAATAATAAGTTTTATTTATATTGCGCCTTTCCAGAGCTCAAGGACACTTTACAATAAACAAACAACAAATAGTTTGAGCTGATACAACAAGGAATCTTGCTTGCCCGGCTGGTCCCTTTCATGTGTGACAGGAGCTATATAAATAAGGTTTGCTCTCTTTAAATGTGCTCCAACACTATTACTGTGGTGATTTATGCAAATGAGCCATGTATTATCACATTTCCATTTCAGAACACATCACAGAAGCCACAGAACACTGGCTCATCTTTTGCTGTGATTCTGGTGGAACATAAATAGTTTATATAAATATCAAACTTGAGGTTAATGTAATAAAATCGATATACTTAAGTCATTTTTCCTAAATGTATAGAAATGGGCATGGTCTCTGCTTTTAAACTGCAAACATTCTGTTATGTCTCTGAGTTTGTGTTCTCACAGAGTTGTGTTAAACTCACATCTGCTTCAACTCTGGACCAGCAATAAAAGCCTTCAGAGTGACCTCTGCCCTCCAGGTCAAACTCCTGCAGTGTTTGGTTTAGTAATTAAACAGCTGAGTTTAGTCTCCAGTATTTTGACTGCTGGGTTCCATCAGCCACCTCTCCAGGGAATAATACACATGTCAGCACTTTAACAGTTTGGAGAAGCAGACAGAAGCAGCCACACAGGGGTATAAACATTTAAAACACAGACAAACTCTGCTCAGTTGTGTTCCACAACATACCACTCTGGGAACTCATACAAGTTAAATATAACATTAAACCTATTTGCTTGCTTCTTAATAATGAAATTGAACTTCCCTTATCTTCAGTAGCTAATATTTTAAATCTATCAACGTGAGTGATAGAGCTAGCATTAGTCATTCGTAACTCAGACAGCCATCAGTCTGTGTTTGCTCTCAGAAAGTCCAGAAATTGAGCTGAAACGTGGCTCAGTATTTCCTGAACGTTTTAAGTGGGATTCAGGAGAATCTGGGCATGAGATTGCTGATCCTACCTACCAATTATAATCCTGACCCAGGACTGCAGGGTCATTTAGACAACACCAAAAAGCAAAGGCTGGCCTCCAGCATAATGATCACACAGGCTGGCTCAGCAAACACGCCAGTCATTACACGCAATTAAAGGCTGAGTTTTGAGGAGCAGTACTGGTGTAAACGCAGTGTGAACTGATACCTTTAACAATACTGTGTTCTCAGCACAAGTTTAGGAAGCACAGAAATGGTTTCTGCTGCAAGTATGTGGCTTAGCCTGAAAAGCTGCATGTGGGTTTTTGCTGGTGGTTTGATAAAGAGCTAAGTTTTTTCAGCTGGTTATCCTGGTGTCAGAGGTCAGAGGACGCTGGGGTCAACACAAGTCTTGACTCAGGTCTGTTTCATAACAGACTGACTGCCTCGTTTCCACTGGTGGTACAGTATGGGGCGGGTCAAAGCGGGACAGTCCACTCTGCTGGGTCCAGAAGAATGGTGCCTGCTGCAGAAACAATGACGTCATCAAAGTGACACAAAAGTCCTGTCCCTATTTGTGAAATAAAACTTAAGTTTATAAAACGTGCAGACTTTTATAAACTTGGACACATTGTTAATATTTAATATTAACAATTCCACAAATTAATTTGTGTGAAAAACCACCGAACTATTGATAGTATGTATGAAGATAAATACTGTGCACATTCTCTGGACTTAATCTGAGTGAGTGCATAGATCATGCGAGAGTCTGGGTGGGATAAGACTGAGGAGGAGCATCTGGGGAGCATGTGTGAAAAGGGCTTTAGACTTACTCTGTGACTGAGAGATCTAAAACATAAAAACTACATTGGCACCAGGACTGATCTGGACTTGGAAAGTAAAAAAAAAAACAATTAAAGAATAACTGTCAGCTGGTTCTATTAAAACTTTTATTTTTAAAAAATACTGGTCAGTATTTTTTTTTAACACTGGACCTGGGTTGGTTTCAAACAATGTTTTAGACTGTTAGAAAAATGAAAAGTACAACAGCAGACTCAAATACACTATCACAAACATGAGCGCACACTGCACGAGCTGCAAAAGATGTACGCCTTCAGGTCAAAGGTCACAGGAACAGGCCAGCTGCTCCTCGCTGAGCTTCAGGCCCAGGTCAGATTAATTTGACAATCTGGGGGACATGACAGTACAATGACTATAGAACTGTTCTTTAGAAAAGCTCAGAGCAGGTTCTATCTGAGCACACATTCACGTCGTTCAGACATTTGACTTTTTATCTTTTGCTTTTTATCTATATTAAAAGGTTCCACTCCTGACGCTGGTGAGACTGTGGTCCTTTAGCTCCTGTAGAGCAGCTCTCTTTGTAATTAGTCTGACTTTACAGCCCACCTTCAGAGCTCTGTTCTAAAAGCAAACTACAACTACTCTTTGGTATGTTGTAGTTTGGTTAGTTTAAGGATTGTTCTCCAGGCTCACTTCAGAAATACATTATTTATGGCCCTCATTTTGATGAAGGTCAAATGAACCTTTCATATTTAGCCACACACTTTACGCTACAAAATAGAGACTGCAAGATAGACATTCAAACTTCAACTGACATGACATGTTGGTGAGAGGACTTATTGTTGACATTTATTACATTGTTGTTCAAGTCTTGGCACGGCTGTCATCGGGCTGAAGGTGTGTCATTTTGTTCCTTTTAGTATTCTAGAACAGTGAGGGTTTTCAGTCAAAGTTCTGTGACTTGAACCAAAGGTAAATGAAGAAATTCAGTCATTAGTCATATCCTGGAGCTTATTATTATTATTATTATTATTATTATTATTATTATTATTATCATTATTCCGACTGGTCCCAGAGGCAGACATTTATCTGCTCCTCATTCCATTTTCAGTTAAATACAAAGAAACAAATGATAACGTTCACAAACCACAACTGTTCAGATGGACTTGGATTTCTGAGGGACGTGGCCTCAGTTTTTGTCATATCCGTTTTCTTAAGCTTAGAGAACATAAGTACAAGGTCACTTCTTCTTGCTGCTGCTGCGCTGCGCTCGTCTTCTCTTCATGATCATGTGGTAGAGGTGCTCCAGACCCTCGTGTAGACCCTCTCCGATAATGGCACAGGCAGGCTGGACATGGTAGGTGGTGTGGGGCCCCAGCTCGTGTAGGGCCAGCTGTTTTTCCACATCCCGGACTGTCAGGCTGCGCGGCAGGTCCTGTTTGTTGGCGATGACCAGCAGCGGTGCGCCCTGGTTCTCGCTCTGCTTGGTGACTTTGTGCAGCTCAGTGCGAGCCTCCTCCAGTCGCTCCATGTCCACAGAGTCCACCACATATATGATTCCATCTGTGCAGCGACTGTAGGACTTCCACAGAGGCCGCAGTTTCTCCTGACCCCCCACATCCCAGAAGTGGACGCTGATGCCTTTGGCCGAGCTGAGACGGATCTTTTCAGTGTTGAAGCCGATGGTGGGCACTGTGTTTACAAACTCGTTGAACTTGAGCCGATAGAGGACAGTGGTTTTCCCGGCTGAGTCCAGACCGAGCATCACAATGTGCAGAGACTGGAAGGCCGATATGTTGGAGAAACTGTTGCCCATCTTTAACAGGTTTAAATTGCACTAAAGCACAGAGCAAAGATACAAACCTGTATCCTGCTTGAGAAAAAAAATGCAATTCTAAACAAGATTCAGCCTAATAAATCGCTGACACTGGTCAAAAAGTCAGATTTTCAAAAAAGCAAGCTTCAAAATACTTGAGTAAAAATGTAGAAACATTTCAACAAACTTTCACCTGAAACACAGGCAATACTAGACTCATCTTGAAACAAGCACCATGCTGGAACAGTTCTTTCTGGGATTTGCTTTTTTTAAAGAAATAAAAAAATATTAAATGAATTTAAAACAATACTTAATTTTGGAAGACAATGGGTTAAAGGCTTGAAAGTAGTATACAAAGGTTCTGTTAAAGCAGGTGTCAGTCCCACATCTATGACACTAAACAAAATCCTTCAAAATCATCAGTTTCTTTCACACTCGAGTCAAAACGCTTTAAGTGTTTTCAGGACGAGCCACAGAAGAATGTGGCCGCACTTCATTAAAATTCCCCTCACGACCAGATATCAATTTGAAAAGCATTTACATAGAAGTCTTCAAATTGTGGAGTATTGGAAGAGAATAGATCGTTGGTAAACATTCAAATGCAGTCCTTGAATTTAGTAGTTTGGAAAAACGTTATGGGTAAAAATCTGTGCAACGCTGGTCTTCCTCCCGTTCATCTAGCTGTTCAGCGAGGAAGAAAAGACTAAACTCCGAAAGCCCGCCTCCCGCGACTCCGCAGCGCACACATCAGACACGGAGAGCTGGGCCAAAACCATGCCCACTGAGAAAGGGCAGCCAATCGGAAAGGAGCAGAGGAAAAGAAAGTCATGTGCTTGAATATGAGAATGAGAAAGCCTTCATCCCCGACAGACAAGATAAAGATTACTCAGAAGAAATGGGAATGTTTGGACATAGCGCCACTTGCTGCTAGGGAGTTAATAGAAATCTGTTTTGGACATAGAGTTGTAGTTGTGTGCTCCGTCCACTAGATGGCATGCCATCTAGTGGACGGAGCACACAACTACAGCAGCAGTTTGTTATCATTTTAAATCCAATCTTCTAAAAGAACGTGCTGCATGCGTCCTGTTAAAGGTTTAAGGACGACACAGAAGAATGTGAGGCACGTGTTCATGTAACAGACCAATTGATGGGATTTTACCTTGGTTTATTATTCTCTACATGGAATGTGGTTTCCATGAAGATCAGGGTTTGGGTGTTGTCATGGCAGCTGTGTTTACTTTTAGTAGAACTTGTATTAGATCAGTAGAATTCATTATCACTGTCGGCAGCCACCACCAGGGGGCACCCCGGAGTACCCGGTGGAAAGAATGCAAACTCCGCACAGAGAGAGCCCGGCAGGCCTGGGAGTCGAACTAGCACTGTTAACACACCATTGTTTCGTTCTCTCTTTGAGGCTGAGGACTGAACCCTCTCTTGTCCTGGACCTGCTTTAAACCTGCTTTACACTACATTCACACTTAAGTGTTCAGTTAAATGAACAGAAAATGATTAAACAGTTTGTTCTTCTAAGTGTTTTAGACATACACATTTTTGAATGATTGGAAAATAAATAATCAAGGGCATTGTCATTTTTTTTTAAATTAGTGAACTCATCAGTCTTACTTTTATCCATAATGCACCACACCTGCAGCGGTTTCAACATCAGCGTTGATTAAACAAGACCTTATCCAGACACGATCAAGGATTTACATGAGAATATTCAGTTCTGCATGAAAGCTTTGGCCAATCACATGCTCGTATTTTGCAAGGTGTTCAGTCGGAGAGGCTCTCATCGTCAATATGGATGAAATGTCTGCCAATAAAACAAAGAAAGTATATTTTCACATGTCTTTTTACAGGCAAAGAAATCAAAAAAGGAAAACATTAAGAATTAAAATGTCAAAATGGCAATAGAGTGGGGCAAAAAAGTATTTAGTCAGCCACAAACCGTGCAAGTTCTCCCATTTAAGAAAAGACCTGTAATTTCAGTCAATGGAAAAAAAAATTAAAAATTGTGATTCTGAAAATCACATTATCTGATTTTTAGAGAATTTATTTAGCAAATTATGGTGGAAAATAAGTATTTGGTCAATAACAAAAGTTCATCTCAATTCTTTGTTATATACCGCTTTGTTGGTAATGACAGAGGTCACACGTTTTCTGTAAGTCTCCTCAAACCTTTTACACTGTTGCTGGTAGTTTGGCCCATTCCTCCAGATCTCCTCTAGAGCAGTGATGTTTTGGGGCTGTCACTGAGCAACATGGATTTTCAACTCCCTCAAGAGATTTACTATTTACAAAATCTCACAATGCTCTGTTTCAAACTTCAGACGGGCCGGACATGTACTGGCTTAAGCAGGGGACACGTCTGACACTGCAGGATTTGAGTCTCTGGAGGCGTAGTGTGTTACTGATGGTAGCCATTGTTCCTTTGGTCCCAGCTCTCATAGGTCATTCACTAGGCCCCTCGTGTGGTTCTGGGATTTTTGCTCTTGTTTTTGTGATCATTTTGACCCCACGGGGTGAGATCTCGCGTGGAGCCCCAGATCGAGGGAGATTATCAGTTTTGTATGTCCATTTTCTAATAATTGCTCCCACAGTTGATTTCTTCACACCAAGCTGCTTACCTATTGCAGTCTTCCCAGCCTGGTGCAGGTCTACAGTTGTGTTTCTGGTGTCCTCTGACAGCTCTTTGGTCTTGGTCATAGCGGAGTTTGGAGTCTGACTGTTTGAGGTTGTGGACAGGTGTCTTTTATACTGATAACAAGTTCAAACAGGTGCCATTAAAACAGGTAACAAGTGGAGGACAGAGGAGCCGCTAAAAGAAGTTACAGGTCTGTGAGAAACAGAAATCCTGCTTTTTTTGTAGGTGATTAAATACTTATTTTACTGAGGAACTTACCAATGAATTCATTAAGAATCTTACAACAGGATTTCCTGGATTCTCTCTCCCATTCTGTCTCTCATAGTTGAAGTGTACCTATGATGAAAATTACAGCCTCTCATCTTTTTAAGTGAAAGAACTTTCACAATTGTGGCAGACTAAATACTTTTTCGTCCCACTGTATACTGTATATTGTTAATTCAGTCACAATGTTATAGTGACAAGTCAATACAAGATCACATCAGTCTGATTCTCTGTTTTATATATTTATTGATTTGCACACAAAAACAAAGTAAAGGCATTTAAATAACAATAACAAACATATTTGTATACAACCTCTTTTTCTTCCCTTCCTCATTCCCTCTCCCCTTACCCTTCTCTTCCTCCAAAAATAAATAAAAGAATAACCAACTAAATAATACAAGATATATATTTATGCATTTATCACAATAATTAAGTAGAAAAAAAACATTATATATTATATTATATTTATTTATTATATAAGGGGGAGTACGTATTAAGAGTTAGGCCTAGTTAGCCTGGAAAAATTGTATAAATGGTTGCCAGATATTGTAAAATTTAGCGAGATTGCCTTTTTTAGAACATCTTATTTTTTCCAGTTTTAGAAAGGACATGACATCAGTCGTCCAAAGTGTACTGGATGGAGCATTTGTTGCTTTCCAATTAAGAAGAAGATGGCGTCTCACTATCAATGAAGTGAAAGCCAAGACCTCTAACTGCGCTGATGAAAAACAGTAGTATTCTTGAGAGGTACAAAAATGTCTACTTGCGGAGAAACATCAATGGTCCTGAGGAGCACTTTAGACATGGGGTCAAAATAAGTTTGCCAAAAATTTCCCAGGGTTGGTCAAAGGAAAAACATATGTGCGAGGTTACAAGGTGAACCAGAGCATCTGTCACAGACATCAATTGTAGTAGGGAAATTTGCGATAGACGGGTTTTAGAATAGTGACATCTGAACACTACTTTAAATTGTATTAAGGTCAAGCTGGCACACATTGAGGCTTTATGAATACCATTTAAAACATAGTCCCACCAGTCAACATCAAAGGCCAATCCCAATTCTTTCTCCCAAGCCTCCTTCGTCCTAGTGATTAAATGATCATCATAGGACTGGATAGTACCATAGACTTTAGAAATTAAAGATCTTTGTGAAAAATTCAATTGTAAAAGACTGTCCCACTTCTGCTCAGGAGGAACTTGCGGAAAATTAGGAAATAAACATTTTACACAGTTCTTAATTTGAAAATATCTAAAAAGATGTGAAGGTGAGAGGTCAAATTCGTTAGATCTGTGAAAGAACAAAAAACTCCATCTTTATAAAAATCCTTAAAACATTTCAGACCCTTGTCATCCCATAAAGTGAAAATGGGATCAGTAAATGCAGGTTTGAACGCATAATTCCTCAACAGTAGACTTGACATTGTGGGAGTAAGAAATTTAAAATGCTTTCTAAATTGAAACCATATCTTTAATGTGGAGGAGACCATTGGGTTGTTAGTAAAGCCAGTGGGGTTGACTGAAGCCACACCAGACAGTATTGCCAGTAGAGAGGATGAGGGACATGATTGTATTTCCAACTGACACCAGGGTATATTGTCCAGTTTTAGCCAAAATAAAGTTTTAGTTATATTTGTAGCCCAATAATAAACTTTGAAATTTGGTAGGAGAGGCCACCATCAAATTTACAATTCTGAAGCAACCTTAGCCCAACTCTAGGTCTTTTACTGTTCCACAGAAAATTTGATATAACTGAATCAATATTTTTGAAAAAACTTTTAGATAAAAATATAGGTAGGCACTGGAACAGAAACAAACATTTTGGGAGAACATTCATTTTAACCACATTAATTCTACCAATCAGGGAAAGGGGGAGGGAACCCCATCTTTGGAAATCCGCCTTAATCTCAGTTAATAGGGGAGAGAAGTTTACATCATAAAGAGTTTTATAGTATCTGGACACATGAACCCCCAGATACTTAAATCCCGACGGGCTCAGTTTAAAGGGGATATCGGTCATTGACCGGGTAACATTCACTCTTTAGGACATTGATCTTGTACCCCGAAAACGAGCCAAATCTATGAAAAAAAGAAAGAATAACAGGGGACACCCTTATAGGGTCTGTGATATACAGTAAAAGATCGTCAGCGTATACAGAAAGTTTGAATTCGACCCGGGAACACGTAATGCCGTTAAAAATGGGGAAAGACCTCAAGTAAATATACAGAGGTTCTATTGCAAGAGCAAATAGAAGAGGAGACAGAGGACAGCCTTGTCTACAGCCACGGTTTAAGGGGAAATAACTAGATTGAACGTTGTTAGTTGTGATGCTGACGCAAGGTGATGTAATAAGAAGACGTATCCATGATATAAAAACATTACCAAAACCAAATTTCTTCAGAACTGCAAACAGGTAGCTCCATTCTACTCTGTCAAATGCCTTTTCTGCATCAGCAGAAATCACAACTTCTGGGGTGGCAGCGGTTCCCTTCGAATAGATGACATTTAATAAGGTACGGACATTATAAAAAAGCTGACGCCCTTTTATGAAGCCAGTCTGTTCCTGAGATATAATTGCTGGAAGCACCTTCTCTAGATGCCATGCTAAAGCTTTCAAGAACTTTTGTATCTACAGTCATCAAGAGATAAGAAGAACAGAGGTCGGGATCCTTGCCCTTTTTCAGAAGCACGTTAATAGAAGCCTGTCTCAAAGTGAAAGGGAGAGAGCCATTTGACAGAGATTCTACATAGACAGCATGTAATAGCGGGATGAGTTGATTATGGAATGCCTTAAAGAATTCAGCCGGAAGTCCGTCTGATCCAGGAGATTTATTATTTTGCATATTTTGTAGAGCCAATGTAAGTTCTTGTGTAGTCAGTGGAGAATCCAACTGACCAATTGCATCTATGTTCATAACTTGAAAATCTAGGTCTTGCAAAAACGTTTCCATATCACTCAAGTCCGATGGGAATTCTGAACTATACAAGGATTTATAAAAGGATGAAAATACTGAATTTATAAGGTCAGGTTCCTCTACCAACATCCCAGACTCGTTTCTGACACGGGGTATTAAACGTGAGGCTGTTTGTCGACACAATCGGTGAGATAGCAGTCTTCCAGATTTGTCTCCATATTCGTAATATTTGGCCCGGGAGTGTAGAAGTAATTGCTCTGCTTCATTAGTTGTGATCAGGTCTAAATCAGTTTTTAATACCACTCACCGCTTTAATAAAACAGGAGACGTGGATGTGGCAAGTTGTTGGTCCACTGCTTCCAGATTGGCTGATAATTTTTAATGGTTGACGTTCTTAATTTCTTCACGTGAGCGAATATGAAATAATCTGACCCCTTAAGTAGGCCTTTAAAGATTCCCACAGGAGTGTATTAGAGATGGGTTCTGATTCAGATTGGTTGAGAGATATAAAATCCTCAATTGTACTTATGATGAACTTATGAAATTTATCATCAGACAGAAGAGATATATTAAATCTCCAGTGGGTGGAGTATTGAGATTCAGAGGAGAACTGAATTTCCAAGGTTAAAGGTGAATGATCTGAAATAATCGGATGATCGGATGGTAAGAGGTGTCTATCACCTTGGGCATCAGTCTGGCATCAATAAAAAAATAGTCAATACGGGAAAATGTCTGGTGTACATGTGAATAGGAGTATTGCCTGCCAGTTGGGTTACGAGCCCTCCAGGGTCGATGTTAGACATAAAACTACTTAGAGTTCTAGCCATTTGTGACTGATTCAAGTTGGCTTTGGAACGGTCCAGCTGAGAATTTGCAACACAATTCATGTCCCGCCAAGTATAAAAATACATCGTTTAAAGATGGCAATAACTTAAACAGATTGTTAAATAAACTAGGATTATCAAAATTTGGTGCATATACGTTGACAAGTAGAACTGGAACCTGGTATATGGTCCCTAAAATGATCAAATACCTGCCGTCCTTGTCAGAAATGATTTTGGTGTATGTAAATGGGACTGATTTACTAATCAGAATGGCAACCCTCTGGCTTTATAATTGAAGCTGGAATGGAATAGTTCCAAACCAGGGGCATTTCAACCATGTCTGGTTGTTTTTTCGCATGTGGGTCTCCTGTAGAAAGACAATATCAGGCTTTAAACGCTTTAAATGAGAAAGCACCTTTGAGCGTTTGACAGCACTCCCCAAACCCTTGATATTCCAACTAAGAAATCTCGCATTTAAAGCTTTAATACTTGTCATGTTTAGTTTATATCAGAACCACAATTCAACCTCCCGAAAAAAAAAAAAAAGAGGGTGTGTAGATACCTCCCAGATCCCCTCCCCGCACCTACTCTTACCCCATCCCCAAATGATAGGGTGCGGTGCAGACTCCACTTGGAGTCTTTAGCAGAACAACTAAACTCCGACAGTTATCTTCATACTTCTCCAAACTCAACAGGAACTCCTGCACAACACTAATGAAATATGTGTCTGAAATAACTTGAGCTTGTGTGAACCTGAGAAAAATATTTGTAATTCAAAATGACACAATAGTTGTGCCACTTATACTTATTCTCATATGTCTCAGTGTCAGATTTACCGTACTTAGATGTTACATCGACATTCAAAGACATTTTGTAAGCAGCTGGCACTGAAAATCGGCTCTAACTATTTAAGGGTTTTGATAAAAGCAGCAGCCTCTCCAGGAGATGTGAAATCCTTTGTAACCCCTCCATTAGTTGTGATCCGGAGGAGAGCAGGATATATCAGACCATACCGTACACCTGGAATGTCCCTGAGTTGTCTCCTGATCGTCATTAAAGGCGGCGCGTGCTTTCGCCGTCCAGGCTGTATGAGCCGGGAAGATGGAGATTGTAGAGTCTCCAATCTTGATCCGCTGTTGGGTCCTGGCCCGTTGAAGGATATCGGCACAATCTGCATAATAGTGCAGACGCGCTACTATGGGGCGTGGCGTTCTCCGGGTTTGGGCTTGGCATTTAAAGATCTATGAGCCCAATCAATAAGAGGTGCTTTATCCCAGTTAAGCGCCTCCTTTAGCAGAGCGGAGGTAGATGCCGTGGTAACCGTACTACTTTGCTCAGATAATCCGATAATACGGATGTTATTGCGGCGAGATCTACCTTCTAGATCTTCGCATTTGTTCTCAAGAGCCAGAACTTTGTTAGACAGGGTCTCCACTTTGCTCTTGAGATACGCCACGTCGTCTGTGCAAGTTGATAGTGATTCCTCCATCTCATTCACCGTCCCCTTTAGCTCACCCACGTCAGATTTTGTAGCGGCTAGGCTAGCCGTCAGCTCCGTTTAACACTTTGCAATTCTGACTTGATATTGGATAGGTTTTCAGTCATAGCCAAGCGTAGTTCAGACTTGAAAAGGGGCAGTATAGCACAGTGGGTAGAGCGGCCGTCCCTTCGACCGGCGGGTGGGCGGATTGAATCCCGCTCGAAACATCCCAAAACATCCTAACATCCCACTCTCCCCGCATACTGTCGTTGTGTCCTTGGGCAAGACACTTAACCTACATTGCCTCCAGTGAAGTTCTGTAACACTGGTAATAGTTTAATGTATGTAAAGCGCTTTGAGTGCCTACTACAGTAGGTGGAAAAGCGCTATATAAAATAAAGATTATTATCATTATTGAAAATGCCTACCATCTCTTCACGGAGAGCAACAAGAAGTTCGGCTTTAAAGTCCAGAAGCCATACTCGAAGCTGTGGTGGTATCTCCGTCGTGATGCGGCCCGATAGGATTTCGATGCCGTCTGATTGTCTGTGTTTCTGGGTTTTGGAGGCATAGCAGCACTTAATACAATCAAAAGGCTCTGAAATGTCAAAATATGTACACACCACGTCGGTAGAAAGTACCCGATTGACTTAATACAAAGTTTCTGCAGGAGCTCCCGGAGTCACGCCTTTACGCCATTGGTCACTAACAGGAAGTCCATCAGTCTGATTCTGAACTCAGCACAGAAAGGGCCTGTTATGGGAATTGTACATCTCCATGTAATAGTATATATTAAGCTCTCACTCCTACTCCAGTTCATATGCTTATCCACATACAAGTATGACTTAATGTCTTTAGCTATATCTCCAAACAATACAAAGACATCACTTTTGCACTACATCTAATCATTGTCCAGCGACACTCTGTCCTGTACACTTAGTGACACACATCTATGACTGACACGTCAGCTCAATACACATCCATCCACGACCCTGGAGCTGGCATAATGTAAACCTATAAAGGCTTCATGTATTGGTTACATCTTTAAGCAAAACCCTCTGTGTACCATTACCGGGTGTCTGTTTTGTTTCTCTTTGCAAAGATTAAACCTGTCTATTATTTTCAAATCATATACCGTCTCCATCGTCTGCTCATTTAATCTGTAAAGTAAAATTTTTATAACAGGGCCCTCACATACAGCATGGCCAGCGGAGGCACTCAAAATATTGATTGAAGCGGACTAAAAATTACAAAACCATGGCTTTATCTATATTGCTGTGCCAACACACACACACACACACACACACACACACACACACACACACACACACACACACACACACACACACACACACACACACACACACACACACACACCAACCTGCAAATGCAAACATACCTACTTAAATACCCAACACAAAAGAAGGACTAAAGCACCTGAAAGGAAACACCAGAGATTTACTTTACATATTCACAGTGTAAACCCCATTAAATCCCCAAAAGAAAGACAATGTTTTTTGGGGGGAGAATAATTTGTAATAAATAGTCTGGTTTAATTCTTGCAAGAATGAAACAATTCACACACAGTTACAATGGGACAGAGTAAATTGCTTACAGAGATACAATGCATGAATATTATATACCTTGTTGTTTGTACATTGATAAGAGGCATGTATTCTTTTCACGCCTCACATGCCAGGTTGCCAGGTTGCCGAATGTAGACATTAGATATGTCTATGTCTAGTTTGGATTAGCTTAGTCCTGAATGTCTGTTAATTACATCTGAAGGACATAACCTGAGCAAGACTAAGAGCAATCAGTAATCAGTAACAGCAGGAAATTCTCTTAACATTCCCTCTTTTATGCTGTCGAATTGTGGTATATTATAGAAGTAGCAAAAAGGGCAGCCAACCTAATCTAAGTACATTGACCATCCAGTAAATAACCTATTTCTGGTTTAAAATGATCCTGCTTACCCCTGTAAAGGGGCTCCAGCACAATTCACTTGGTTTGGCTGGAGAAAATAAAGTCAATAAATGCATGCATGTACAAATGGTTTTAGTCATTATGACCAAAAGTGTAAGAATCAAAATGAAGTACAACTAGGCCTGCTGCAACAGGGGTGACAGTAGCTCAGTGGCAGCGCGGCTGTCCTTCAACTGGAAGGTGGTTGGTTTGATCCCCGCTTGAAACATCATAACATACTGAAATCACAGTCTTCACCTTTAAAACTGAGACCACTGAGTTTACTTTAACCTTTTTTTTCCAAGATGTCCTGGATGACTGAAAAGCTACACAGATCAAACACAGGATATTAATATTTACTATACAATAAAAATTATCTTAGGTTTTCTAAGTAAATATTACTCTTTTTTGTCCCTTGGAAGTATTGCTTGTTTTCAGATAAGTTAAATATGCGCTTCTACAATTAATGAGGTTTTATCCAAGATTGGTTTAAATGTTTTGAATGACAATTCTGATGTACTTTCAATAACCAGATAGGAAATTGCCATCACAGTTATCACGGTCCACGGACCCCATTCCAGCTTTTGGCTTCATCTGTCACCTCATTTCTCTATATAGCTCCCACAGTTTAACTCTTCGCCAGATTATTCCACTGATTCATTGAGTGAAGTGCCAGTGTTTCCAGATCAGATATTTTGAGTGCTTTACCTTGCTCCTTCCAGCGGAGTCCAGCCTGATCACCGGTCCTGTACCCAACTATGGTGCCCTGTGCTCCAGCCCTCACCCCATTCTGTTGTTCTCCATTTTTAAACCAATTTTCAAAACCTTCAGACAAAATTATGCTCTGGAAGTAACAGGTTTAGGTAAATGAAAATCTTTGTACTAACAATGACCCTCAGCATTCGTTTTAAAATAAGATGAAGTGGTCAGATATTGTACATTGATTGTAAAATACAATTTTGAAAAACTGTTATTGCTGAAAGAAAGTGTATCTTTAAAATGTGACATTACTGCAAATAATAGTTTCACATATCTCCTCTCTACAGTAATCAGTAATCTTTTTTTTTTTTTTTTTTTTAAATCTTTAAGACGTGGAAATGCTGAAACCCAAGTGTGGACTATATTTGTATCTGATCAGACTTACCATAAGACTGAACAGATTTGTCCTAATTAGCATAAAATCACAAATCAAAGTATTATAATAGGCGTTCACACCAAACGCAAATTGGGCGAATAAATTGCGGTATTTGCCTGTAGATGGACACTTGAACATTTTGAGTTTACGTGCTTCATTCGCGCGTGAAGTTCACTCAACAAAAGATGCTGTCATGGCCAATGGCCCAGAAACAGGAAGACTCCAATGCAGACCCCACACACGGCAGATAGAAAGGTAACAAAAAGATTTATTGTGCTACAACAAAAATTCAATTTGAAATCCAATGAACAAAGCCAGGGTCTGAGCATCGACAAATCCAAAACAAGAAGAGTTTCATTAGAGCGTGGAATACCATAAAAACAACTACAGAGACATCAGGTAAAAATAGTAAACCACAAGGGAAACACAATGAAGACACAGACTTACACACAGGGCACAGGGACACATCTTGGGAAAGGGCTCGGTGAAAAGGGCTCAGTGAAAACAGATCCGTCGGGTCCTGCCCTTGGAACTGGTCGGCCGGACGGGCGCTCGTGGAAGGAGGTGTTGCCGGGACAGGCACTGTCTGGGGAAACAGGTGTGCCGGGACGGACATAATCAGACAAGGGACACCCAGGCTACTCAGGGTTTCTCAGACAGGCAGAACTCAGGACAAGGCAGGGACAGACGGGTACAAAAACTCAAGACCAGGCTAGGGGCAAAAACTCAAGACACACGAGACCGGGAGAGGGAGTGACACGAGACAAAAGGAGAGGGAAGGACCGGACGGGATGACCAGGAGACGAAGGAGAGAGAAGGACTGGACGGGGCTGAGACCGTAGCGGGAACCAGGCGTGGAGACTGTAGCGGGATGACCAGACTTGGGATGACTGTAGAGATGACCAGACGTGGGAAGCAGAGTCTTATGGGAGTCTAGGAGGCCCAGGCAGGTGCGGAGACGTCTCTTGTGGCCCAGGTAGGCGCTGCGACCAAGTTTCGGAATGGCCCAGGTAGGCGCTGCAACGAATACTCCGAAAAGCTCTGGGGCTGAAGCGAAGACTCAAGAGGAGTTCTGGGGCGAACACGAAGACTCAGGAGATCTAGAAAACCTCAGGCAGGGAAAAACACAGGAGCTCTGAAAAAACTCCGTGGTAAAAACTCAGAGGCTCAGCAATACTATAAAAAAACTTATAAGACCTGGAGGTCCAGCAGACAGACCAGGGGTTGCGGAGTCTCAGTCTTGGCCAGGTAGTACTGTCATGGCCAATGGCCCAGAAACAGGAAAGCTCCAATGCAGACCCCACACACGGCAAGGTGTAACCAAAAAGATTTATTGTGATACAAAAAAAAAAAATCAATTTTAAATCCAATGAAAAAGCCAGGGTCCGAGCATTGACAAATCCAAAAGGGACAAGAGAGGTTCTTTAGAGTGTGGAATACCATAAAAACAACTACAGAGACATCAGGTAAAAATAGTAAACCACAAGGGAAACACACTGAAGACACAGACTTACTGAGGGGAAGACACACAACAACCTGTCACTGAGCAAACAGACAAACCGGCATATATAGACAACAAGGGACAGGTGAAACACATCAGGGCGGGGCAGGTAATCACACAGGATGGAGAGACACAAGGAAGGAAGTAAATCATCAAACACAGACAGGGGTAAAACATTTCAAAATAAAAAACAGAAACTCAAATACAACTTGAAACAAAATCAAATACAATAACTAGACTCAAAAACTACAAAGGACATAACATCAGAACAAAACTGAGACAAATACACAGCCAAATCAGACAGACTATAAAACAGACATGAATCCTGACCATTGACGGTATAAGGGCTGGACATAGCAAGCCCGCTTCCGGGTCTGTGCCAAATAGGAAGTAGGGGTTGGCTCCATCAAGCATGACCCCTATTGACATCCATTGAAAAATCGGCGGCAATTACGAAGTGACTATTTTTCTCACAGTCATCATTCTAACGCTGCCGCCTTTCTTTGAACACAATCTTATTATTCCGTAATTGCTATATTGATATTTGTCACATAACTCATACTATTAAGATTAATAACTTACCTATCAGATGCCTCCATTCTGCTATGTCGGATCGTGGGGGCGTGGCTGATCTCGCTACCGGCATTTTGTAGTTTTAAGCTGCTCTCGGTAAAAAAAAAAGCAGCTGGAATATAGCGTTATATGAACAGAAGAGAGACTCGTGGAGACCTAACTATTTTAAATCAGTGAAGTTCAAGCTTTTGCTACACCCAAAGATTGTTTTTAGTTAGTCTTTGTTTTCTGAAACTTTTTAGCCAGTAAGTCTTCGTTTTTTGTTAATTAGTTTGTTAGTTGCTGCTGTTCATGAATGGAGATCGCTTGCTTTTAGCTAAAAGCTAACGCTAGCTGTGTTTGATTTAACTCCGCTAATTTAAGTAACTTTTTCATCGTACAACTGCACTAAATGAAGCACGCTCCAGTTTCAAGGTGAGTACATTTTTGCATGTCTTACTGTCAGAATATATACATTTGTTATACGTTTTTTAGCTGACCCGAAGGTGGCTCTCCACCGTTTTAACGATAGCTTAATATGATACACTGGACCAAACTTGGTAATAATATGATATAAGGTCATATCTAACCTTCAATTTGGAAGGAATTAAGCATAATGTTTTTTTTTAGTTTTTAGTAAGATAATATTAAGGCTAAATGTATCTGGCTGAAAAATTACTGTGTAGTTTGCAAAGTCAGTAAATGCCATAATATAATCATAATAATATAATCAAAATTAGAAGTGGGCTTAATGTACTCTTTTACAAAGATCTGGGTTGTGTCATTTTGGTAAATACATTTGACACATGTCTGTTTTATTAAAATAGATATTGTTCTCTCACAGATTTCCTAAATGTGATGCTGTCAAACTGAGGCTAAAGGTGATGCTGAGGCTGATCAGAAGAAAGGCTCTTGTTGTGGTGTGAGCACTTTGAAGAGGATATTCAGACAAAGGTGAGTGTTAGATTAAACTACACATTACATTAAACATTACACGTGCAGTGCCCACTAACCTCTGAGACTTTTTTACTCTAGAAAACACTTTCCTTACTCTACAGTCATACATCTCTTGAAAATTACTGTAGCTAAAGTGCATGTGTTAGTTTTATATTTGTACATTTATCATCTGTAAATCATGACAACAGTGGACAAGTAAATGTTTAAGTCAGGTTTTAAACATGACAGACATGATCTCTGACACAGTACATTTCACATTAACTGAAATGTACTGTACATTAATTATTATATTTAGGAAAATGTAAGTTCAAATCAAAGTCCAGGGTGCACGTAGCAAGAAGGTCGTGAGTTCAAAACCCGGCAGACTCAAACATTCTCTCGGCCGACTCGGTCTTTCTGTGAGGAGTCTGCATGTCCTCCGCGTGTTACTGTGGGTTCTCTCCCGGTACTCCGGCTTCCTCCCACCGTCCAAACACATGCATGTAAAGGTTAATTGACAACTCTAAAGTGTCCCTAGTGAATGAATGTGAGAGAGAATGGTTGTCTGTCACTGTCTGTCTCTATATGTCAGCCCTGTGACTAACTGGCCACTGTCCAGGGTGTACCCGCTTCAGGCCCAAAGCTGCTGGGATAGGCTCCAGTCACCCGTGACCCCTAACGGGACAAAGCGGTAGAAAATGAATGAATGAAATCAATGTTCACTATTTTCTTAAAAACAGTTCTTACACACACAGTAACACAGTGAGCTGGTGAAGTGTTTTTTTTCCTGTGATTAACTGTGTTCAGAGGTGACCGGGCCCAACAGCAAGACTTGTTTTAAACATAACTTTTACTTTGTTCTCTGTTTTAGCGCTCCTCTACAGTTACCTGTCTGCTGCTGCTTTTCTGTCGGCCCAGTCCAGTCAGGTCCAGTCATCAGTCTGCTGCTCTGTTCTTCTCTGCTCCTGGACAGTTGACCTAGCCCAGCCTCGGCTTCCTCAGCTTCATCCTACATCACATCCTGGTCCATCGACAACTTGAGCGTTTTTAAATAAACTTAAAACAAAATACAATCTCCATTCATTTATGTGCTTCTAGGTTTGAAAGCATATATAAACTGTTTTAAGATCTTGAATCTGACATAATGTATACACTTTGTTTTTAAGTGCACAGAGTTAATAACTTGTAAAAGGCTTTTTAAAGAAACTTTTAAATAACGTGAAAGTAGATGAAAGCAAACAGACAAAACTTTAAATCATTTATTACTATAGTGTTATTTTAGAATGCCATAAGCAATAGAAGGTATTGTGGAAAATAACCAGAAATCATAAAACATATTGTTTTGTGTATTATTAAATTGTAATGATAAAGTAGTGCTCAAAGATGGAAGGGTTTCTTGAACTTTCAGGTTGCTCCTGAGGTCTTTGACCTGCAGCTGCACAGGTAAGGAAACTGAAAAACAAAAATCAAAACTGGTTTAACTCATATTTACTCCATCTCAAAAATACAGCATATTTGTTTACAATTTCTAAATAACCAGTTTTTTAAAAATGTATGCAATGTGTCTATTTTAAGAAAAGTATCATTAACCACAGATGCTAAGATATATATCATACAGAAACTATAATTCTAAATGATCTACTTTATATATTTTTACAACATACAGTTTATAATTACGAGGCTATCTATTGATAAGCAGGTTAGTACTATTGCTAGCTGTAGATGTATTTTAGAACAAAGATGACAACATGGTGCTTACTAAAGCAGGAGAATATTTAAAAACCGTAGATGTTGGTGTAAAAGTGAAATTCACCTGAAGTAGAGCAGCAGCAGAGGGCTCAGTGAAGGAGCAGAGATGTTTTAGCTCAGGTGTCTGTCGTAGCCAATAACCGTAGAAGGGGTAAATAATAGTGACCTGAAAGGGAGATATAATCATTAAATTAGATAATGCTTACCTAATAATACACTTCGTTTTACCCATATATTATTCTATACATAATTTGGGTAAAAACTAAATATAAGAAAGTCAATTAGTTTTAATAACTAATGCCATTAGTAATTAAAACGAGATTTAGCAATAAAAAAGGAAACACTGCTCTGATTACAGTTAACTACTAGCATATGTTCGCATGCAAGTAACAATGTTTTTAACCTACTTTAAAAAAATCTTTCAATACTATATGTTGATTAAAATCAAGTTATTATGAGTGAAATTAAAGACATAAAAAAATTAATTACAAATAAATATAACATTTACCTCAAGTTAGCCAGCAGTCAAAATGCAGCAAAGACAGAGGATGAGATTGGTCAGCGCCTTCTACCGTCAATGGCTTTGCCGCTATCTGCAGGAATTTCACCTTTCAACTTTCAACTTTCAACAAGCCCGGTTCTGATTGGCTCGCTGGTTACCATGCTAACGCCGCACTCAAACCTAGCTCATATGCCCAAATTAGGACTTCTGGCTCCAAAAATCAACATGGCGGCCCCCACGGCTAAAAATGGCGACTGAAATGGGTTCATTTTCGAAGTTCGTAACGCTATGGGTGACGTCACACTCCTTATGTCCAGCCCTTCTACAGTCATTGATCCTGACAGACGCAAATTTGCGTCATGGGAGGGACTTCTGCCAGGCAGGTTGTTATCCAGTCTCGTTGCAAAATGGTTGAGATGGATTTTGTCAATAGAGTAGCCGTGCATTATCAATTTTGGAAGACTGAAATCCGGCGCTGTGCGGGGGCAGGGGCGCAAAAAAGGGGTATGCGGCATATGCGCACCTTGGGGGCACCAAAGCAAGTACAGGTACGTACTGTTGTCATGAGAAGATGGATAAAGCAAAAAAAGAAAGATGGAACAGGAGATGTCATGGCATGTCAAGGTATGGGACAGTATCTAAATAAGTGGATGGTGAAATTTGGCAGGATTTAAAGTGTGACATTTGTGTTTGGAGGCTTGCAATATTCATGTTAACAGACGAGCTAGCGTTTGCTAATACTGGGAATGTAGCAGCCAAATGGGGTTCAATTAAGGCTAATTTAATGTGCAAAACTGAGGTTATTGAGCTGAAAACTTGAAAATATAAGGCAGCAAGCCATGTACAATAAATGACAATAATTTTGAAAACAACAAATTTATACTGGAGTGCATAGCGTTCTGAGAGGGATTTGTACCTGGGTCCCTGTGTGAACAGTCCTGTCTTTACCAGCTGAGCTATACAACCGAGAACTGGCTCTTCCCTGGAATTGTTATTAAAAATGATTATTTTCTTTCATTTCGTTTCTTTATTGGAATAACGTTAAATAATAATGTTAAACTGGATTTAAACCCCATTTGGCTGCTACATTCCGAGTGTTAGCAAACGCGCTAACTTATCTAGTCTGTTAACATGAATATTGCAAGCCTCCAAACACAGACGTAAGATTTTAAATCCTACCTGTTGCCTTTCACCATCCACTTGTTTAGATGCTGACCCATACCTTGACACGCTGTCTCCTTTTCCCTCTTTCTTTTTTTTTTATTTTTAGCCCCGATAGCTTTTTTGCTTTATCCATCTTCTCATGACAACAGTACATACCTGCTCGCTGAGCGCGCTCAAGGCGCCCCCGCCAGCCTTGCCTACTCGGGTCAGTCCATTTATTCAATTTATAGAATCTAATGAGGGGCCTACTGTAGCCTGTTAGTCCTCTAAAATGTTATATATTATTGAGGAAATACTAAAATTATTTAGGAACGCACAACAGCTGCTAAGCTTCATTTAGGAAATACCAAAAAAAATTCCATCGCTTTGGCGCCCCCCCAAGGTGCTGTGCTCCTATGCGCCACATTTGCCGCATACCCCCTTTTTGCACCACAAAGTTCAGATTTTTCAACCTCGCCATACGCGCCACCTTGCGCCACAGCATTTTCTGACTGCATCTTTGTGTAGTGGTGTAAAGTCCCAGGGCACCTAAAGTGCTCCTCCCAGCTCCTTCCTTGGCCAGCCCCTCTTATTATGAAACTATTTAAAGCATAGACATACATAAGAAAGGCTAGATGTCTCGTCCGCGCTGTTGGCCAATGGAGGTCGACGTCCAACTGGCGGCCATCTTGTCACAGGCAGCTTGCTCACTCGTAACATTGTGTTTTAATGGTGCATGTACTTTTAAATAACCATAACTTGCTAAATTTTCTACCGATTTTTAAACAGTTTAGTTTGTTATAAACGTCAGAGATATACTTATGACACTGCATACTTATGAATAATTATAACCATGGACTTCCATATGAAAATAACATTGAACAGAACATAGAGATGCAATGAATTTACACACGCCCAAGGAATGAATATATATATATGTGTATATATATATATATATATATAAATATATATATATATATATATATACATACACACACACTTTCATAATGTTATTATAATAAGATAATTTGAATTATTACGTTTATTTTAACTTCTTGAGGATTGGGCCATTTACTAGGCTTTTCCCCTTGACATTGCACTGCGCCTACTTCAGAGATCACTGTTCCCAGCTATTTTTGCCTACCATCAAATGCCTGACCTCTTTAGAAAACTGAGACCCTGTAGTTTCTTAGGAAACAATCAGAATAATTATGTGAAGTACTTGCACAGAGTTATAGAGGCTAGAATATTGTTTTTCTTTCTGCTGGATAACAAGCATCTCAACTGACCACATTTCAGCTTCTAGGTCTCTTGATATGACTTTAGAAACACAACTGAGCCCAAGCACCAGGTCTTGTAAAGCTGTGTGCAAAAGCAGATCAATATAGAATGAAATATGAGTACTTTAGACCATTGATTTGCCACGGTATGCTCATGCGTTTTGTAAAATGCCCTATCGAAACTCCCCATAGGACTTTTGGTTACACAAAACTTAGACATACATAATAAAGGCTTACTGTGTGGTAACCTCTTGGTAACACTCTGAAGTTTCTTGTAGACTATTTGGATTGTATATCAGGGGTTCTGATATAGAATTACTACACAAAATATGGAATAATTACACAAAAGTCTATTTATTTATTTGTTGCAGAGGACATATCTACAGCTGACAGGCTTGTAGAGGTGACAATGACAGCTGGTAGGGACTCTGTGTCATCCTGTGCTGTCACATTGCCTCTGCATGGTTTAACCATGCATGGTTGCATGGTTGCATGGTTTAACAACCCCACACCGGGCCATCAGCTTCCTGAAGATGTACTTGAACTGGCTGACATTAGGGTTGTTATTCCAGCCACCTTAAAAAAAAAAAAAAAGAAAAGAGAGATATGGAGTATAGTACACAGATATTCAATACATGCTTTAAAAATGTTTTATGCTTAAAAAAAAAAAAACTAGAACTTGCCACCCCTGAATGAGCTTTCCATATAAATTAAGTTGCATGACATTATCATACAATTCAGACTGTATCAGTGGTGATAAATTCGGGCAAACAGATACAAATACAGGCATTTTTCTATATACTCAAAATGGTTTGTGACACTTCCAGGTACTGTGTATGTCTTAGGGTTAGGATAATGTGCATGTCTTCAGAAAACACATTTTACAAAAATAAAAATAAGATGTTTTTAACAAACCAAACCGATTGGAAATCATGTGCAACTTAAGTTATATTGAAAAGAAAGAGCAATTCTGCCTCTCCCACTGATGTAAAATTGCTGGGTAGCAGCTAAACTGTAACTACTAACGTTAGGTCTCATTCAAAGCCAGCTAATAACTACAACCACATTCACAATGACTGTAATATAGATAAAAAAATAGTTTTCATAAAATCGTTATTGGTGTCAGTAAAAATATAACTGAACAGCGAGATGGTGGTCTCAGCCTTGATAACTTGCACAAGTAACGTTAGCCGTGATACACAACTATGCTGCACGATTAAGTTGTCTTTCGAAAAGAAAAGCTGCAATTTCAACATGTTCACGCATCCAGAATTATAGCCACATTATTAAGGTTTGTAAGAAATCAAACATTTTGTAAATCCGTCAAGATTTCAGCGAGATAAAAGTATTTATGTTCGTGCAGATCACTCACCTTACATCAGGTACCACAGAGTCCGCCAGAAAGCTTGCCTGTTTCAAGATGGCCGCCGGTGATGCCGTTAGAGACTGCGCCGTGAGACATCTAGCCTTTCTTATGTATGTCTATGATTTAAATCACCTGTTTAAAAATGGCCTCTCTCTCTGCTGCTGCTGGGTTTTCTGTAGTTTGGGTGCCATGTGCTCTGGTCTGAGGTTCCTATTAACTGTCAGGGTGGGTGGCTAGCCTGATGCTGTTTTATGTTTTTGTTTGTTTTGTTTGTTGTTTGTTACTTTGATGTTTTTATTGTAGTTGTGTTGCAACTGGGTTCGCCCTTTGGTTAACTTGTTTTTATATTTTTAGTGACGCTGGGAGCTCTCCTGGTGGTTGAGCAGGGCACATGAGTGAGGTCTTCCCACCTGCATGCGAGTTAGTGCACTGGGTCACAAGTTAAGTTTGCACCTTGTCTTTGCCGTGTCTGTGTCCACAAAGATGAGCACCCCTTAAAGTACCTCCTCAAAGTAGTCTGCTTACCACCGGCGGCCCCAGCTAGATATCTTATGTTAAATTTTTTGACAATTTTTTTTTTTTTTTTTTTGTACTTCTGCAACCATTTTATAATTAGGCCTGTTTTAACAACTTGTTCAGTTTTTATCATTGTAACAATAAAAAAAATATTTTTGGGTAATTGGTTTTGTTCTATTTGTTTTCTTGAGTAATCGTTTTAAGTCTATTTTATGAAATGGTTTGGTTGATTTGTTAAACACGTCTCTGTCCTTTTTTAAATCATATATTGACTTGTGTGTCTTTTTTTTCTTTCCACACCCTCCAATGTGTACAATAGTTCCTAGTTCAAACCCCCAGGTGCTGTGGTTGAATTCATATTCCAACTTTATTCTGTTGAAACATTACCACCAAACCTACTCGCACATTTGCATTAACTTAACATGTAAATCACTCATGCTTAACGCTTCAGTTGCGTTTGGTGAGAACGCACCTTAAGCCTTTTAAAATATTGAGTGCAAAATACAATATATGCACTGTCTTTTTCCCTCTTATTGACATTTCTAACAAAGCATCTCTTTGCAAAATCAAAATGTTATTTAATGTAGAGGGTCCACCAATAACACTGTTCACACGTCATTCACACATTTTCTTATATTTATTTTATCAATGGTGGAAAGAGCACAGAATATTTGTACTGAAGTAAAAGTGGCCAAAATAATACTCAATAATGTAAAAGTACTAGTGTGACAAGTACTCTAGTAAAAGTATAAATTACTTTTCCACTACTGATGTATAAAGCAACACTTTGTAACTAAGACAGTAAGCAAAATAAAAACTCAAATAAAAATGCAGCAGCAAAATTCACATGGATCAATGAGCAGCGGGTGCTGCGCGGGCCCCGCCCTTATCCCAGAGCACCCACAGGCAGCCCGGTCTCCGCGCAGCAGCCCCTCCCTCCTGCAGTCAGAGCAGGAGTTGTTCACATATGGTTGGTACGTCCAGACTGAAAATGAATCGCGCATGCGCGGCAACTCAAGCCGGCTGGTGAATCCCATGTGTTTTTACTCACCTTTTGTCTCTTCAGCAACTTTATTCCTTTCTCTCCGACAGCGTTCATCACAATCACATTCACAGTGCACATGGTCAATATGCAAGTGAGGCGATGGTGTCATTTAGCAACTTATGGGACAGCCAATAGCTACTTTACTTACTGATTTGATTGATTTGATTTCCATTCTTCTCTGTGCTTATCACCTAATGGAGTTGAGAAATGAGAAGAGCTTTTTTGGGACAGTCGGCTAATCATAATAAAATACAGTAGAAGAAACTATGTGAGCGCAAATTTGTCAATAAAGCACATTAGACAGGGAGAACAAGAAAGTATGCAATTTTGTATAATGATGCGATGACGTAATGACGTCGCAAATATGCAAATTTACGCATGACATCATCTAGTGACATTTAGCGACTTTTTTGCTAGGCTTTAGCTACTTTCCTTTGAAAATAGTTGGCATCACTGCGCCCAACACTCTCCCTTCTTCTCTCTCAGCACCTCTGAGATCACTAAAGAGCATTAACTTAGGAAGATGGAAGAATGGACTGTGCCCGAGATTTGTCACCTATCGGGGTCGGGCACCACCGCTCCTGCCGTTCCTGCTGCGCCCGGCTGCTGCCCGAGGATGGCCACGACCTGTGTTTCACTTTCCTCGGATGGCGTCACCAGCTGGAGCGGTCAACTTGCTCTGCCTGCCTTGTCAGCCTGCGTTTATGGGTCCAGTCTCTCCTACTCTACTCGTCCCCTGGCCGCTACCCCACCTCAGTTTGATTGGGCAGTGGTAAGTGAGGACGTGGAGAGTTGTGGCGAGGACGCTGGCTCCTCCTGCGGCTCATCGGTACCCGTTAGATGATCTGCCGCAGCTGTTCGCCTCCGCTGCGGAGCGTATGGGGACTCGCTCCGCCCCAGCCGCTGAGGCGGCTCCGGCGGACTTCACACTCGGGCTAGCATCACAGGCCCGCTCGACCACGCGTGGCGACTCTCTGCCCTCTGATGACTCCCATCGCCCATTATGCTCAGCGAGAATGGCAGAGCCCACTCGGCGAGGGGCCCCACCCAGGGATATCTGGGCTACTGCAACGTGGAGGGCTGGAACGATATCTCTGGCTTCCCACCCATTGAAGACGTCTTAATATTGATAATTGCTAAATTAGTTTACCTTCTCCCAGTGCAGGCTTTGGGTTAATAGATGGTTCGTTATGGCTCGTGGGAAGCAGAAATAAAACATTTTTATTATTTTTAACTGTGCGGAAACAGAAGCTTGTGATGAGTATCTGGTTATTACTGAGAAACCTATACTGTGTTGTTTTTGTTTTTCTTGATGCAAAATGATGCCTCAAAGACCAGCGCCAATTGGTTTCACGAATTTGCATTATGCACACACCCAACTTTAAATATATGGAGGATTATATTCAGGTCTGTTACGGCTCTCTTTCTCTTCTCTTGCAATGCAGACATGATTTTAGGCTACATTTGTCTGAGAGGCAGATTTCATACATGGAACAGAAAGAAGAGATAATAAAAGGCTACTATTATTGGAGTAATGAGTAGAAGACTTACACAAACTGGAAGTGCTTAGAAGTCAACATTTCTTGACCTCCCCACCTGGACAGGAAAATATATTCTCCGCAGCTCAATTAAACTGCTGCTTGCTCTATTCAGAAAACACAGCATCCAATACGTGCACTTAGTCCTCCTTTATATGTTTTAAATGGACAGAACAGTCCTAATTCTGGATATATTAGGCCTATTTTAGTGACTGTATACTTTTTCTCTATGCATAGTTTTTAAATCAGGGAGGGCAGCGCCCAGGCGCCACTGTCAAGTACTCTAATGTTGGGCAGAGGCCCCTGTGTCTATGGCTATGTCTAGTTTGGATTAGCATGATAGACACGATGTCCCGAACGTGTTTGGAAAAACAGCTGAAGGACATGACCTGAGCAGGACTGAGAGCAATCAGTAATCAGTAACAGGTATCATCAGTCATTTCCTGCTAATCAGTAGCAGGAAATACACATCTTAACACAGAGGTAAAGTATGTGCAATCAATAAGCAAATCGATACATAAAAAATAAAGCAAATACAAAATATAGCCATAGTCAAAACCCACATAATCAGATAATTCCACGTATTCTAAATGGAGGCAAAGGATCTCAGCATCCATTTGCGTCTGGACCTCAACACGCATGTAAAGCCACTGTGACTTCTAAGGACTTTATCTTATCTGGAGCTGTTACTATTTTCAGGATAATACAAGAATATTAGAAACTTTGACTTATGTCAGCCATACTGACATAAGTCAAACACCTGCTTCATCTGTCCCATGTGAGCAAGTGTTTTCAAAAGCATGAGAAGTTTAAAAAAAAAAGATAAAAAAAAAAATCTTCCATGGCCCCAAGTAGTAAACCATGTATTTAGGTGTAACCTTATTAAAGGCTGTGAGATTAGATTAGACTTTAATGATCCCACAATGGGGACATTAACATGTGACAGCTGTTCACTTATACAGGACAAAAAGTGTTGGAAAGTTCTGGAGTAAAATGAACATGCAGCCTTCTGAGCAAAGGAAATTCAAACTTCTGTCCACCATGTGCCAGGCAATCCTTAACAGACTGACTAGCTAACCTCTCAGATTTGGCTTCTTGTAATTATAATCTATATTAACATATATTATATATATAGCTCAGCGGTCTGTTTCTAGATGTTGTACACTCTTCTCTGGATGAAACCCCTTCATATTCATTAAGCTGCGTGGCAGCTCACAGGTCTGACTCTCGATGTTGTTTACTCTTTCCTGTATGTCCACAGTCCGTGCTGAGATGTCGCGAGTCAGCTCCTCGTCTGTCTCTTTGATGTAATTCCTTTAGTCTGTCACTCATGTCACTCTGCATTTTAGATTAAACATCTGGATGGAGCTAAAGGCTGATTTATGCTTCTGCGTCAGGTGCGCGTAGTAGGTACGCGTAGCATACGCAGTGACGTGTACCCTACGCCGCGTACCCTACGCCGTACCCTACACCGTACCCTACACTGTACCCTACACCGCACCTACACCGTACCCTACACCGTACCCTACACTGTACCCTACGCCGCACTCTACGCCTCCAAAATGTAACTACACGCCGCGACGACGCCGGACCGCAAGATCTGTGATTGGTCGGCTTGGTTGTATCACGCTTCCTCCTACGCATTTCCGAATGATCTTCTGCACTCTGGACCACCCGCCATTTTTAAATTATGAAATTCAGTGAAGAGCCAACATGGAAATGGACTAAGTTACTGGGCGATTAATTGAAGAAGTGAGGAAATACAGCCATCTCCAACGTGGGTTTAGATGTAGCGGAGTTCACGAAGAGATGGAAGAACTCTCGAGACAAGTACGTCCGTCTCCGTAAAAACTCGCCACAAGGAGCGGGGATCCAGGAGGAACAATAATCCCAGCGTTTTATATATTCCTATCTTGGCTGGCAACTCATGTCAAACATCGTCTTACAGAGTCAAACTTTGACGATAAGGTAAATAATGCACTTCCTTTGATGTACTTCTATTGTGTTTCGTTAGCTAACTTAACTAGCAATGCTACCACATGGGGTATTGATTTTTTTGCAGAAATAATATACCTGTGAGTCAAAAAGCATGTGTAATAGGTTGTAATTATATGTAATGGGTTGTATTTATGTGATATAGATTGTAATTTTATTTGGCTTACAGAAAATACAAATACAACAATTTAGCATTTGCAATGTATGAATATGCTGTTATTAAAGCTCCATCTATGACTTAACACTGAATGCATCATCTTTTATATATAACTTATACTATTTGCTATTTCTTTCATAATCACAGGATGGGACTGATACCAGCTCAAACTCCACTGGTTTATCGGATGTGAGACCTCCAGCCAACAACGATGATGACCGATTACCAAGTGGTAGCCCCCATCACCAGCCATCTCTTCTGTCCCCGCAGTCATCTCTTCTGTCCCCGCAGTCATCTCTTCTGTCCCTGCAGCCATCTCTTCTGTCCCCGCAGTCATCTCTTCTGTCCCCGCAGTCATCTCTTCTGTCCCCGCAGTCATCTCTTCTGTCCCCAGTCATCTCTTCTGTCCCCGCAGTCATCTCTTCTGTCCCCGCAGGCATCTCTTCTGTCCCCGCAGTCATCTCTTCTGTCCCTGCAGCCATCTCTTCTGTCCTCACAGCCATCTCTTCTGTCCCCGCAGTCATCTCTTCTGTCCCTGCAGCCTTCTCTTCTGTCCCCGCAGCATCTCTTCTGTCCCCCAGTCCAAGAATGGCACAAAAAAGGACGAGAAAAGAAAAAGATGACTGGGTCCAAGTGCAGGTTGCTCGGTTGGAGGCTCAGTTGGAGGAACGGCGGGTGGAGCTGCAACAGAGACTGTGTCAATGCAATGATGAGCGCGACCGGTTTGGACAAACTGTTGCAGATATGCTGCGGAGGGTGCCGGAGGACAACAGAGCGAAGCAATGCATATGGACATATCTATATGGCACTGTATCTGCAGTTTGCACTTTTGCTTTTTTTAGGGGTTTTTTATTTATTGTCTGTTCACACCAATTCATGCAGGTTATATGGTAGTTTGCATCATTTGTGAAGTTTCTCTTTTACATCTATTTTTGATAATAATTGTGGATCATTGCACATTAATACATTGCACTGTCATGCCCATATTTGTATGTACTTTACACTGTTTATTAAAAAAATACTGCTGTTTCAAAAAATGTGTGAAGGTTATTGCAAATAAACATTAACAAATAGTTGCACTTGTGTCTGTGTTTGCTCTTTTGCATCTATTTTTAATTTAAAATTCAAGATCGTTGCACCTGTTTTATACTATCTTTTGCATAAAACAATTTGTGTATATAGTTTGAACCAATTATGTTGGTTCCTGCTGTATGCATATTTTATGATTAAGGTTACAGTACATAAAAGATCTTACAGTTAATTTATTTGTATAGTTTACTCTTTTGCATCAATTATATACCATTGTTACATGATGCATTATCTTATACATAGTTCGACCATTTGTATGTATAGTACAAACTTAAAAAAAATAAAATATCCCTCATGTCATTTATTGGTGCATTATATTTTACACCAAGACAAGTTACACACCAGGTTGACCACGACACACAATGTTGTTTTGCCATGGCACAATTCCGTGGGGCGACTGAAATGTTGTTTCAAACACAGTGGAACCCGCTCGCGTCAAATAGCGTTTCGGCGGTGTACTGCAGAGCAAAACGGTCATACGCAGAAGTATAAATGCTCACAACGGCGTCGCCTACGTGCGTCGCCTACGACGTACACTACGGCGTACACTCGACGCAGAAGCATAAATCAGCCTTAAGACACATGCCAGACTTTTATTTGTTGATATTATTTCTGCTTTTGAACACCATTCAGCCATTCCTGCTGGCCTTGATCTTAACTTGGTTGGTTGGATATTGGACTTTTAATTAGACAGACCTCAGTGTGTTAGAGTGAATGGTATTTTATCTGATGTGCTTTATGCCTCTACTGGTTCCCCTCAAGGTAAATGGTAAATGGTAAATGGTAAATGGCATGCATTTATATAGCTCTTTCCTGCACCCTTCTCGGGCACCCAAAGCGCTTTACATCGTGCTTCCACTCACCCCATTCACACACATCCACTCCTGGGGCAGACAGAGAGGGGGGCTGCCACACAAACGGCGCTCAACCTTCTCCTACCACCACCAAACACACTTCTACAGTCACACACATTCATACACCAGTGCTACGGACACTGGGAGCAAGGTGGGTTAAGTGTCTTGCCCAAGGACACAACGACAGTATGAACTGTGGGGCGAGCGGGAATCGAACCTACTACCTTCCGGTTGAAGGACGGCTGCTCTACCACTGACTGCTGACATTTTCTCTTTGTTTCTGTTCCCAAAGATAATTAAATCTGAGTGTCATCTGCATAATTATGGTATGATACGTCACAGCTGTGTATTAACTGGCCTAAAGGAAGCATGTAAAGATTGAATAATAGAGGTCCCAAGATAGACCCCTGTGGAACCCCACATGGCAGGGCCATTTGGTCTGATACACAGTTTCCAACCGAAACAAAGTACTTCCTGTCTTCAAGATAGGACTGAAACCAATTAAGAGCAGTTCCAGAGATACCTATCCATTCCTCTAATCTTTGTGACAGGATTTCATGGTCCACTGTATCAAACGCAGCACTCAAGTCCAACAGAACTAAGACAGAGACTTTGCCTGCGTCAGTGTTCAGACGGATAAGTGCAGTCTCAGTCTGTGATGGGGCCTAAAACCTGACTAAAAAGGATCAAAGCAGTTGTTAAGCAATAGAAAGTCATTAAATTGCTGATATACAACTATTTCGATGACTTTCCCTAAGAATGGCAGGTTTGATATGGGCCAATAGTTGTTGAGCACTGTAGCATCAAGACTGCTCTTCTTTAGGAGAGGCTTAATGACAGCAGTTTTTAAGGCCATTGGAAATGTTCCAGACTGTAAGGAATTATTGACTATATCAGTGAGTCGTGGAAACAAACTGCTTATTACTGATTTTAGAAATCTAGTGGGTAGAACATCGAGGCAGCAGGTGGATGAACTCAGGCTGGAGACAGTTTTTTCACTTGTTCTGTCATTAATGAGTTTAAAATGTGTAAACTCAACCAAAGGTCTCCTATGTGGCTGCGGTGTTGTTGTTTGCCCTTTGGACTGTAGCATGTTTAATGCCTTGAACCTTGTCGTTAAAAAAACAATGCAAACTCATTGCATTTAGTGTTGGAAACTAATTCTGGAGGAAATGGAGCTGGAGGGTTTGTTAATCTGTTCACTGTAGCAAACAGGACACGACAGTTATTACGGCTGTTGTTGATGAGCTCTGAGAAGAATATTTCTCCTGCTTTTTTTCAAAGTTTGATTGAAAACATGCAGATTTTCTTTGTATACCTCATAATAAATTAAGAGTTGAAATTTACGCCATTTTCTTTCGGCTTTTCGGCATTCCCTTTTCTGTGCCCTGACAGAAGGAGCATTGCTCCACGAAGCCTTCTGCCTCTTCCTCATCACTTTAACCTTAACAGGAGCAATGGTGTCCATAACATTTAAAACACCTGAAGTATAACAATTCATTAAATCATCAACTTGACCTGATGAGGCATTTTCAAACCTGATTGCCTCCATAAACTGTGTCCTGGTGTTGTCATTAATGTGTCTCTTCTGAACAACTGTAGGTCCAGCAGTAGGTTTTGGAATCATGGACAGATGGAAAAAGACACAAGAATGATCAGACAGAGCAACATTAATCACAGTGACATCTGAAATATGAAAACCCTTTGTAATGACCAGGTCCAGAGTGTGACCTCTGTTATGGGTCGGCTCATTAACATGCTGACAAAGACCAAAAGTATCAAGAATAGTAGAAAGTTCTTTGGCATTCCGGTCAGAAACATTATCCACATGCACATTAAAATCACCTGATATGATTATTTGTTCATGTTCTGTGCAGATAACCGAAAGCATTTCAGTAACTCATCAATAAAATCATGACATTGTTGGGGTGGTTTGTAAAGAACAACATATAAAATAGATGGAGAAAACCTCAACTCCATTTTGAATGACACATACTCAAATGATGAAAACTCCCCAAGTGAACACCACCACCCTTTTTGTTTCCCCGCATTTTGGATAAAAATGTGAAATTTGATGGGGTGGATTCAATAAAGACAGCATTTCCAGTCTTGCTGTCTAACCATGTTTCTGTTAAAAACATAAAATCAAGCTTATTTGAAATTATAAAATCATTAATTAAAAAAGATTTCTTTCCAAAGACCTGACATTGAACACTGCAAGTTTCAAGTCTGTTTGAGCAGGACCTGACATTATCTGTTTGCAGGGATTTGAATCAGATTTTTCTGATTAGACAATCTGACTGTTATTCTTCTGACTGTAGCTATGGAGCTGGGGAGTGTTCTCTCCCAGGGCCTCGGGTTGATAAGTATTTTATGATGACAAAAAGTCCTGGAACAGCAGAGGCCCTCAGTGTCCTAATCCTGATTAGGACACTGAGCAGATTATATTGTAGCAGTACAATGCGACTAACTTATTGATAAGTGGCAAGTTACCAGTAGCTGCAGTAGATTCTCAGAAAACAAACAAGACCCAGCATTCATGATATGCACGCCTAAGGCTGTGCAATTAGTTGAAAAAAAAATAGCACTGAGGTCATCAATTTTGTGAAAAAACAGGTGTGAATCAGGTGACTCATATTTAAGGATAAAGCAAACACTTGTTGAACATGCATTTGAAAGCCTGGGGAAAATGGGTTGTTTAAGACATTGTTCAGAAGAACAGCGTATGTGACGCACACAAAATGTGTGGTCCCATTTTAGTTAGTAGATAATGTTTTTTTTAAGAATATCACTTGGTCACCATTTGATGTTCCGAACACATGTCAATCTTAGTTTTGGGGTGCACCACTTGGGGGCAGAGTGTTGGTTGTGCTTCAGGCCTGGGCCTCTCTCTGAGAGTCTTGAGCAGTTTCCTCATTCTATGAGCGACACTGCAATGAACAGAAGAACCTGCATACTGTCTCATCATTCCTCCTGGTTAGTAAGACTTAGGTCTAGTTAGTAAAGCTTAGTAATGTGAAGAGCACAAAACACATACATATGAACAGCATTACATCTTTGTAATCCGGGCCGAGTTAAAATGTATTTAATTGTTATGTCAGTGCAGGAAATTACAGTTTTGGTAATGCTAACAATAATAGTTTGTGCTATTGTAAGATTTTGTAATTGAGTAAAATGTAAAAAAAATGACTGTAATGTGCAGACCATTTGTTGGGTGCTCTTTGGTTATTATTTTGGTTATTTTGGTTATTATTCAAAGAGTATTTGCTTGATCAGCTGGTAATATATTACAATTTACATCTATAGAACCAAATGCTATTTTTGTTCAATAATGCAGTGACCTACATGTCTAAAGATATTCAGTAGTTCTGTATGGCATTACTAATCACACAGTGTCTGCAGACTCAACCCTAACCTGGCTTTGTTTACCGTTACATGGCATAAAAGACCATGCACAGATTTTTTTTGTTCCCGAGGGACAACTCTTATTAAACATTGACAACAAATTGATCAAGAGCTCTGTTGAAAATCTTAGAACACACGGATAATGAGGCCACGCGATCAAAAGAGCAGTTAGTCAAAATGAACTGCTGGAAATTTATTTTATTATCACTTTATTATCCCGGGAAAATTCACTGTTGGCAGCCACCAGGGGACGCCCAGCATGTTTTTGATGAGGTTGGAGTAAACAGGAGTACCTGGAGGAAACCCACCTGAGCAAGGAGAGAACATGCAAACTCCACTCAGAGGGAAACTTCTTGCTATGATGCAACAATGCTAACCACTGTGCCAGTGTGCCTCATACTGATAGTTAATCTATCCGATAACTATCCTACATCTGTAGTTATAAGTTATCAGACCTCAGTGCTCTAAAGTTCTCCAGAGGAAATGGACCAGACCCCAACTCCTTTTAGACCAGAAGGCTCACAGTGGAGCATTGCAGCTGGTCCATACCTCACTAGTTTCCCAAACATTAGTTTTTTAACAACCTCAAGGTTGGACACTTTCATAGGAAAATCAATGTTTCTGGCGGACCTACTTCACATATTTTATTTTTTATTTATTTCTGTATTTATATATCGCTTTTCCACCTAGCACTCAAATCGCACATCTACATTCTCATACTGCTTCTGGAGACATATTGTCTGAAAAAACATCATTACACTGGGAAGTCTCAAAGATATCAATAAGCCAGAGTGACAGTAAAATGGATAAACAACCATAACACTGTAGTGATTATGCCTTTTAATATTATGTCCAGAATCCATACAAATAGCATATTCAAATTTAACTTTATGTAATTATTGTTTAATAATTATAAAATATTTTGCCGAACAAATAAGGACATTTTTATCAACATTGTAAATCTCAAGTAAGTAGTGCATCATGCCAAGTGTCTCATTTTATGCCCTAAAACATTGCTAATTCATAAATCTGTGGTGGCTAATTTGTGCTTATTGTGGCTATAGAAGCATAGTGTCACGCATAGTCAGCAGGAACAATGGCACCAAAAACAAACAAAATGACCCATCTGGATGTGGCTTTAACTTGAAAAGGTTCACTGTTTACAGAAGGTACTTATTTTATTATAAAGTTTTAATGTACATATGTTCAATGCAGATATTACATTTTCAATAATGTTTAGTACATACACCTATAGTTTGAAAAAAAAAAAACATAGCTCAATGGTTCTTGCATGAGCTTGGGTAGGGCTTTGGAGAGTGTATTTATGGATTAAACAAAAAGAACATTGTCAACATTGACAGGCTCCAAAGACATTACAGGGGTATCAATCATGGTCTAAATTTCCTCTCAATTTCCTCTTCCACATGCAGATAGCTATGTCTATGAACATATAGGTTTGGTCCATATGCAATGGGTATTTTCAGCTCCAAAAGATGTCTGTGAAGGTTCTTAGTCATCCAGGACATCTTGAAAAAAGGTTTAAGTAAAAGCATTTGGACACAGTTTTCAGAATTGATAAAGTCTCCTAGAATTAGAGACAAAACATCTTCACCTTGAAAAGTGTGTCCAGATGCTTTTACTTAAATCTTTTATTTCAGCTCCAAAAAAATTTATTTTAAAAATGCCTTCCAAAATGGAGCCTCCATGTATGGCAGAGAGCAGTAAACAGACAAAAGAGAGCTTTTCCTGATCACCGAGGTCACAGACCTCAAACACACTCACTGGTGTTTTGTGGAATAAGCAGCGCATGCCATTGGGATTGATTAACCAACAGCAGCAAAGACCTTTAGGGACAGTGATGGTTGTACAGGCCAGGGTCATCTTTTTATAGCACAGGTTAGCATTAAAAGAAACTAGTCAACCCACTAATCTCCAAACAGACCAGTGTTCCAGAGACACTTTGTTTTTATGCTGTCCGGCAGTCGTCCTCATAGGAGTCTTTGTCAGAGTCACGTAGAGTCAAAAGTATCATGTAGATAGTTTGTAAAGATTTGATTGTTCCACAAATAGTAGAAGACTGAAAACACTGGGGGTGTGGTGAGGCTCACTCAGTGTGGTTATGCAGATAGAGAAAACTGAATTATTGCTGTGGTTGGATTATAATCTGAGTTTTAAACAGCCGTAAACACCTTAAGCCCCATTGGAGGGTGGAGTCATTCAAATTTTTCTAAACTAGAGTAACACACTGAATAATACGGTTTGTTGTGGGATTACTGTTTAAGGTCAACACAGCGCACTGAGCATGCTCCTGAGCCTGATAGCTGCACTAAGTCACACACATAAACAGAAACACACTAAGAACAGTTAGAGACATACTTTTATACCAACAAAGATTTAAATATAAGGTCACGCTGTCATTGGGTATCCTGTTTGTCGGCATTTATTTATTTACATTTTTTTAGGTAAGGAATAATCCCTTGAGATGAATCATCTTGTTTTTGAGGCGGTCCTCATTCACTAGGGACACTTTAGAGTAATTAACCAATACATACATGTGTTTGGACGGTGGGAGGAAACCGGAGTACCCAGAAAGAACCCAGACTAACAAGTAGAGGACATGTAGACTCCTCACAGAAAGACCAGAGTCGGCCGAGAATGTTTTGCGTTGGCCGGGTTTTGAACTCACAACCTTCTTGCTGTGAGACAAGCGTGCTAACCACTCTGCCATGTGCAGCCCTATTATTTGTGCTCTGTCATGTTGTAAAAAGTTTAGAAGAACAATCTAGTTTGCCGTAGCTTTTGATGTGTTTAAGTGCCTTCGGACACCCCTGTTACAGAGTAATGAACGAGTTGTTCTTAGTTTGTTGTGTTTATGACCTGACAGTTGATGTTTATTTTGTTTATTTAATAATAACTCGATAACAAAACAAATCAGCCTGGTATATTAATGCTACGAACAAGTCAGGTTTTAACATTAGTTTCTTTTATCCCTGAAGTTTACACCTTGTCCGTGTTTACATTAACGAGAGAGAATCTAAGTAATGTGTCCGCTTGGGCTGATGCTGCATTCATGTGTCCTTAGTATTTCACAGCATTAAGCCGTTGTTAAAAGGATAAAAGAAGTCTGGTGAAGGTTCAAATGCAAATGCATCCGGACATTGTTGTGATGCATTCGCGTTAACCTTAGATGACCTTGATGACTGAGAACCTTCATCAGACCAGGCTTAATTGAACAATGAACTACAGAGTAAGGTCTGCATGTAAACAGAGTAACATGTAAACGAGTGTCTTGCCCGAGAACATTTGGTCAATGTCAAAGGCATCGGTAAGACAGAGCCACTAACTGTTCAGACTATAATAATCCATGATTCCTCTTAGTAGTAGGTGACTTCCTTGGGCAACACTGCAGGAAGTTAGCCAGTCAAACTGGGGTAGTCAAAAGTAACAAGTTAAGAAAAAAAGAGCCTTTTTGAACAACTAATAGCCTCAATTTGTGCCCAACAGAATGAGTCTGCAAACCTGAGTCTTGTCAACATTTACAACAGATGCAAATCACAACCTGCTCTGAAACTTTTGTTATTCCATTGTTATCTTGGGGCAAGGCATCAGACGGCGCAGTCGTCCTGGGGGGCGGTGCTGAAAGCGTGGCTGCGCAGCTGGTCCAGGCAGTAGACCAGGATGAGCGTCCCTGTCAGGTGCCTCCAGCGTTTGGTGATGGGACTTTTCATTCGGTCCAGACCCAGGTGTAGCTCCTGGAGCACATCTCGATAACTGTCTCCGATCTGCGCCGCCCATGTCACCAGGAAGTCGTAAGTCGGCTTCCACATGGCCTGTACAGAGGACAATATATAAATGTAAATGAGTGTAAGACAGACAGTTTTAGTTTCAATAGCTCCTGTCTTGTATATTTACAGCAGGGCAAAAGAATTTGACTGAAAATATTTCCCAGTCAAAATCACATTCCTGTTGTTGCTGTAACATTAAAAAGGGCACACGTCCATCTGACAATCACCTTTCTGAGACTCTTAGTCATTTAATTTTGATGCCTGTTTTCACAGTTTATCAGATCTAAACCTTTGCTGTGACCTACACTGTCCTGACACATGTTTAAAGAAGTGAAATTAGTTGTCCATTTTAAACAAAAACTGTTCACTAACTTTTTTTTTTCTCGTAAATAATTTTTTTAAATTTAGGTTTAGAGTCTTTAGGACTTAATAGTTTTAACTGGTAAGTGACAGGCAGGGGTGGAAGTAACGTAGTACAAATACTCACACTACTGTAAAGTTGATTTTTGTGGTATTTTTTTTATTTTTAAGAACATTTTCAAGACTGTACTTTTACTTGTAACTAAGTATAATTTAAGGCTAGTAATCTACTTTTATTTAAAAAATCTCATTTGTTACTTTGTAGTCTAAATTTTCTGAGACTAATTGATGTTCTCTGATTGGCGTGTGTCTATCTCTCGCTGCATCACCTCTTTCCTCTCAGACCAGTCACAGAGCACAGGTCTGACAGACAGCTGTCAACTCCAACCTAAGCTTGTCATGTGCTGCTCTGCAACAAGTCCTGCCTCTATGAACAATATGCTCTTCTCTGATTGGCTGGTGCTATTTTTGTCTGTTATTTTAGTGGCAAAACTCAAACTGAAAAAGTGACCAATACAACACCGTCGTAGCTGTAGACAAATGATTATTACAAATGAGCGCAAAAACAAGGACGGCTCTGATGCCCCAGTCATACCTCACTGTCCACTACTCCGCTCCTGTCCCGGTGCGGCGCCAAGCATCCATCTGCTGTTTGGAGACTTTGGCCAGTTTCTCTGCCAATTCTCTCCAGCGTCCAGCCACTTCCACTGCCGTTGTCAGCAGAACAAAGTCCATAACAAGGCGCGCCACCAGGCCCTGGCAGTCCAGCTTCAATAGAGCCTACAGACAAGGAGACGGACAGTTCAGTCACAAGTTACAGGTAAAGACAGGCTACCCCCAGATTAGAACAGACTGACTTAACCTGTGTTATTATTTACAGAAGCCTCCTGTGAAGGCCAGCCTTGTGTATTTTTACACAAAACAAGAGATGCCTCCTGCTGCACAGGCATTTATCCACCTGGAGTCGGGGAAAAGTGGCTCTTGCCAGAGTCAATGAATTACTTAAATCAACAAACCCCACTTAGAATAGATCAAATTCAATTTAATATTACGTTGACAAATATTGGCTGTAGAACATTCTATAACTGCATTTTAACAAAAGAAACCCCACCCCACCAGCTGTTGATATAGTGCTATTCTCATAATCATTGGCTTGTTGTATACGTTGTCAAAATATGGGAAGATGAGTTCTACCAAGGATATATTTGCAATAGTCTCATATTTCCTTCAAGGAAAAGTTATTTTGCGTTATATCACCCACCCCTTCCTTCAATAGTATAATTTTCCCTTTTTCTCATTCAGAACCCTTGAACATACAGTATGTTTGTTGTATGTCTGGATCTATGACACTGAGGAGTGATGCAGAGCCAATCCTGGTCTGGCAACCTGCAGCGTCAGTGTGTTTCAACTCGAGTGGAACATGCTGATAAAAAAATACAGGAAGAGAGCATGGATAGAAATGTGGATTGGAAAAAAGAAGAAAAACTTAAATGTCAGCATTTGATAGTGAATTTACAATAGTGTAATAAAAAGTGGCACAACAGCGCCACCTAGAGGAGAAATGTTTTGGTCCCAAAGGAACTTTTGGCCCCCTCACAATGACAGAATTGAACAAATTTTGGCACACTAATTTGCCACTTTGTAACTAAAACAAATTATTATGGCCCCACTCACAAAAAAACAAGAAGTTGGACATCTTGGTTTGCCATTTCAAAATAAGACTGCGGCGTAGCCTCAAATTTTTTTAAAATAAATTTTAGCGATTTTTTTGCAACCCCCAAATTGTACATACATTGTCCGATTTGACTCAAACTTTAATCACTTATTGACTCCCCTGGCCCAAACACAAATACAGGTGCTGGTCATATAATTAGAATATTATCAATATTATCTAAATCCATTAAAAAAGTGAAACTTGTATATTATAGTCATTCATTACACACTGACTAATTTATTTTAAATGTTTATTTTTTTATTTTATTTTGAAGATTATAACTGACCGCTAATTTGGAAAATCCCAATTTCAGTATTTCAGAAAATTTTAATTTTACTTAATGTCATGTCCCAACCTCGTGTCTGTTGTATGTTTTGTAGTTGACTTCCTGTGTCTTATTGTGAAGTGTCTCACCCCTGCCTGTATGTCAGATTTACTTCCTGCCCTTGTGTCTTTCCCTCCTTTGTAATTGCCTGCTCCGCCTTAATGTGCTCCACCTGTGTCTCATTGTGTTCCCTTTTATAGTGTGTGTGTTTTCCCCTGTCCTGTGCTGGATTGTATTTTCAAGTTGAATCCTCAAGTTGACTCCTCAAGTTTGTTGTTTCCTTGTGTGTTTGAATTAAAACCTTTGAACCATCTCCCTTGTGTGGGTCTGCACCGTGAGTCCTGCCGTTCCTGAAAAGTTGTGTTCCTGACAGTACAATCCAGCCAGAAGTATGGACTCCATGGACCCAGTTTTTGTTGTCCTTCAAGACCACGGTCAACGCCTTCACCAAATGGGGGAGCGAGTCATCTCGTTCCGCCAGGAGGTGAAGGAGGCAGCTAGGAACCGGGAACAGGCCTATTCTCGCCTATCAGCCCAGATGAACTTGTTAGTGCAGCTGATGCAAGGGAGGAAGGCCTCACCAGTGTTTCTGGAGGTAGTTGACCCATACCAGGTTCCTGATTCTGCCCCGTCTGCTTCAGCTCCGCCTGATTCTGCCCCGTCTGCTTCAGCTCCGCCTGATTCTGCCCCGTCTGCTTCAGCTCCGCCTGATTCTGCCCCGTCTGCTTCAGCTCCGCCTGATTCTGCCCCATCTGCTTCAGCTCCGCCTGATTCTGCCTTGTTTGCTTCAGCTCCGCCTGATTCTGCCCCGTTTGCTTCAGCTCCGCCTGATTCTGCCCCGTTTGCTTCAGCTCCGCCTGATTCTGCCCCGTTTGCTTCAGCTCCGCCTGATTCTGCCCCGTTTGCTTCAGCTCCGCCTGATTCTGCCCCGTTTGCTTCAGCTCCGCCTGATTCTGCCCGCTTGCTTCAGCTCCGCCTGATTCTGCCTCGCTTGCTTCAGCTCTGCCTGATTCTGCCCGTTTGCTTCAGCTCCGTCTGCTTCTGCCCCTTCAGCTTCAGCTCCAGAGCCAGTTCCAGTCCCAGATCCAGCTCCTTCCGAGCCAGTCCCAGATCCAGCTCCTTCCGAGCCAGTCCCAGATCCAGCTCCTTCCGAGCCAGTCCCAGATCCAGCTCCAGCTCCAACCCCAGATCCAGCTCCCAGCCAGTCCCAGATCCAGCTCCTTCCGAGCCAGTCCCAGATCCTGCTCCAGCTCCAGCTCCTTCCGAGCCAGTCCCAGATCCAGCTCCTTCCGAGCCAGTCCCAGATCCAGCTCCTTCCGAGCCAGTCCCAGATCCAGCTCCAGCTCCAACCCCAGCTCCAGCTCCTTCCGAGCCAGCCCCAGGTCCCGCTCCAGCTCCCTCCGAGCCAGCCCCAGATCCAGCTCCAGCTCCCTCCGAGCCAGCCCCAGATCCAGCTCCAGCTCCGAGCCAGCCCCAGATCCAGCTCCAGCTCCTTCCGATCCAGCTCCAGCTCCTTCCGATCCAGCTCCAGCTCCTTCCGAGCCAGCCCCAGATCCAGCTCCTTCCGAGCCAGCCCCAGATCCTGCTCCTGCCCCGCCGGACCCTGCTCCTGCCCCGCCTGACTCTGATCCTGCCCCGCCTGACCCTGATCCTGCCCCGCCGGACCCTGCCCCGCCCATGTCTGTTCAACCGGTTCCTGTTCCCGTGTCGTTCTCGGTGCTCTGTCTCCGGATCCCCTCCACCCCTCCGATCATGTACGGGGTGCGATGTTGGGGCGGGTGTTTGGACCCGGACTTCATCCTTGACACTGTTCTGTCTCTGTCCACAGAGGTTTTTGGCCGCCCGGTGTCGGCCTTTAAGGGGGGGGGTACTGTCATGTCCCAACCTCGTGTCTGTTGTATGTTTTGTAGTTGACTTCCTGGGTCTTATTGTGAAGTGTCTCACCCCTGCCTGTATGTCAGATTTACTTCCTGCCCTTGTGTCTTTCCCTCCTTTGTGATTGCCTGCTCCGCCCTTAATGTGCTCCACCTGTCTCATTGTGTTCCCTTTTATAGTGTGTGTGTTTTCCCCTGTCCTGTGCTGGATTGTATTTTCAAGTTGACTCCTCAAGTTTGTTGTTTCCTTGTGTGTTTGAATTAAAACCTTTGAACCATCTCCCTTGTGTGGGTCTGCACCGTGAGTCCTGCCGTTCCTGAAAAGTTGTGTTCCTGACAACTTAAGACAATTACAAAGGAAGGATTAAAAAAAATCTTGGCCAAGTGAAAAGTAAAAGCATGTACAGCACTCAATACTTAGCTGTGGCTGCTTTTGCCTGAATTACTGCAGCAATGTGGCGTGGCATGGAGTCAATCAGTCTGTGGCACTGCTCAAGTGTTAAGCGAGCCCAGGTTGATAGTGGTCTTCAGCTATACTGCATTGTTGGGTCTGGCATATCGCATTATCCTCTTCACAATACCCCGTAGATTTTCTGTGGGGTTATGGTCAGGTGAGTTTGCTGGCCAATTAAGAATAGGAATTCCATGGTCCTTAAGGGGGTAGGTGGCTCAGTGGAAGAGCGGATGTCCTATAACCAGAAGGATGGCAGTTTCATTCCCGCTCTCCACACAGTTCATACTGTTGTTGTGTCCCTGGGCAAGACACTTAACCCTCCTTGCCTCCTTGCAGCACTGGTGTATGAATGCTTGAGAATGTTGCTCTGGGACAATGGATAGAAATTAGCCAAAAGGCTACATCCTGGCATGTTTGCATTCATGTGGTTGTGTCTCATGTATGTTCATTAACATCCAGGTACTAGTTGCTTTGCCACTGTGTGCAGGTGCCAAGTTCTGTTGGAAAATAAAATCTGCATCTCCATAAAATTGTTCAGCAGCAGGAAGCACAAAGTGCTCTAAAACTTCCTGGTATACTGCTGCGTTGACCTTGAACCTCAGAAAACACAGTGGACCAACACCAACAGATTATATGGCCCCAGACCATTACTGACTGTGGAAACATTACACTGGACCTCAAGCAAAGTGGATTACTCCACTCTTCCTCCAGTAGTGAGTCGTTCATAAATGATTTGTTCTTTTTGAACGGGTCTTTAATATGACTCGGGAACAACGAGTCATCACAGAGAGCGAGTCGTTCATTTTTGTGTGAACCCGCACATGAGCAACATCCGCATGAGTATATGCATGAGCATTGTGCAACATCTCATAAAGGAAACAGAAAGGAGTCGTTCATCTCTCGAAATTGTTAGTTCATTCACCAAGTCCCAGCCCCAAAGAAAAAGAGTATGCAGTTACCAGAAACAAAAAGGAGTTGTTCATCTCCCGAGTCTTCCACAGTTATCTGGAATATGTGTATTATTTATTTTTCAAAGTTTGGCCATGGCTGCATTAGCGTATAGTTATTATAGTTTTTATTCCAAAAGTACTAAATGTGTAGAAAAATTTTACATGTAACATTTTAATTAGATTATGCTGAAATGAACAAAATGAACAAAATGACTTGAAAAAAGATTTGTTCATTTTGCTGAATGAGAATCGTCTTGTGAATCACAGTGTTTTGTACGTCCTTATCGCGTCTGTTCGTCTGCAAACACAGCTACAGACATGAGTTTTTGCTCGAGGTTGGAAAGACTACAGTCTTCAATCCAAGCTTGGTGCTCATTCAAGATCTGTGGGATCTTGGCCTTCTCCGGGGGCCTACTCCATCACCGTCCCCCACTACTGCACCACTCCCACAGTGGAGGCACCACAAACAGGGTGAGAGGAAACAGAAGAGGGGGAAGCGCGGAGGTATCCGTGTCAGGCTAGCAGCTAACCCACACAAGCCTGCTATCCCCACCATCATTCTGGCTAACGTACGCTCGTTGGACAATAAACTGGACAATCTTTGTCTTCTTTGCTCTACTCAGAAGACCGTAAGAGACTGTTGTGTTTTTGAGTTCACAGAAACATGGTTCAACAACAGTGTTCCGGACTGCGCCATTCAACTCAATCGGCTCACATGCCATCGGGCGGACAGAGTGCTTGTCGAAGGAGGTAAGACGGCGGACTCTGTGTTTACACCAATAATGCGTGGTGCCGAGACGCTGTTGTGGTCTGCAAACACTGCTCACCCCTGGTGGAGTTTATGATTATTAAATGTTGGCCGTTTTATCTTTTACCTTCCTACGTGGTGGAATATACAGCAATTATACTTGTTGCTGTATACATCCGGGGGGATGTGTACAGCTCCAACAACAATAACAGGAGTGAGACACTGAATAATCTTTATAAACATATCAGTGAGCAGCAGACAGCCCACCCAGATGCTTTTCTGATCTTGGCTGGAGATTTCAACCATGCAGAGTATGCTTCCAAAAATTCACCAACACATTGACTTCCCAACATGTGGAAACAACACTCTGAACTTTGTATACACCACTCAGAGAGGAGCTTACAAAGCCCTTCCTCTCCCCACCTTGGTGCTTCAGACCATATCACTGTTATGCTAATACCAGCATACAGACCACTTGTGAAAGTCACCAAACCAGTCCAGAAGCAGATTCAAGTTTGGCCTGAAGGGTCATCAGAGGCACTTCAAGACTGCTTCGACACCACTGACTAGGACAGGTTTAAACAGGCTGCAACCTACCATAACACCACAGACCTTCAGGAGTACTCAGAGACTGTTACTTCATACATCACCAAGTGCATTGAGGATGTAACAGTCACAAAATCCATCACCATCTGGCCCAACCAAAAACTGTGGCTGACAGGGAATGTCTACAGACTTCTGAAGACGCGTAACGTTGCCTTCAGAGCTGGAGATGAGATGGGCCTGAGGACAGCAAGGGCCAACCTGTCGCGCGACAAGGCTAAGAGACAGTATACCAGGAGGATAGCCCATTGTTTCAGCGACAGCAGAGACACAAGGAGCCTGTGGCAGGGTATTCAGACCCTCACAGACTACAAACCCCCTGCACGGACATCTGACAGCTTCACCCCCCTGCTGAATGAGCTGAACACTTTCTTTGCTCGCTTTGAGGCACACAACAGCACCACTGCACAGAGGTCACCACCTCCTACCGATGACCAGATGTTGACACTGCCCAGGGACAGCGTGAGAAAATCCCTCAGCAGGGTCAACGCACGCAAAGCTCCAGAGACTGTGCAGAGGAACTCACTGATGTCTTCACAGACATCTTCAACATCTCACTGAGACAAGCTGTTGTCCCCACCTGCTTCAAAGCAAACACAATCATTCCAGTCCCTAAGAAATCATCTCCATCCTGTTTCAATGACTACCGCCCAGTCGCACTTACTCCCATCCATATGAAGTGCTTTGAGCAGCTAGTTATGCGCCACATTAAGTCTGTTCTCCCCCTCCCTGGACCCCTACCAATTTGCATATTGGTCTAAACGCCGACCGATGATGCCATCGCCACTACCATCCATTCAGCACTCACACATTTGGAAAATAAGGACACTTATTATTAATTAGTGAAATAAATCAACTTTTATTTGACCAGCAAATATATTAGGGAAAAATAACTCCCTGCAAACGTAATAAACTATTTTATAAAATATTCATAAATTTTAAATGTAATAAACCCACAAACAAAATAAAGTCCCCACTTTTGCCGACTGCAAACGTAGTAACAAAATTTCCACAGACAAATTAACTATTGCATTTGCAAGAATTTATTACATTTATGGGGCATTAAAAATCAGGGCTTACCACAAATGTAATATAACAAAAAAGTATTAGTATTTACTTCTTCCCACTCCTATTCTGAAATATAAAGTCCTATTATTTGTTTGTAATAACAATACACTATTGATTTTGTTGATTGTTAATCCCTTGGTAATGCCAAATAAAATATTAATTCATTCAGTTTTTGGTTTTAACTGTAAAAATTAGCAGACTTGGTTTAAGAAAGGTTTTCTATATTCTAGCTGAGATTATCCCTAAATTAATTTAAGTGACAGATATAAAAGCTATTATT